>VWZF01005801.1:1162645-1331957 GCA_013396755.1 Sclerurus mexicanus
GGAGAAGAGGACGCTCAGGGGTGACCTCATTACTCTCTACAACTACCTGAAGGGAGGTTGTAGCCAGGTGGGAGTCGGTCTCTTCTCCCAGGCAACCAGCAACAGGACAAGGGGGCACAGGCTTAAGCCCTGCCAGGGGAGGTTTAGGTTGGACATGAGGAAGAAATTATTTACAGAGAGAGTGATCAGGTATTGGAATGGTCTGTCCAGAGAGGTGGTGGATTCACTGTCCCTGGAGGTTTTTAAGATGAGACTGGATGTGGCACTTAGTGCCATGATCTAGTAATCACAGTGGTGTTGGATCAAGGGTTGGACTTGATGATCTCGGAGGTCTCTTCCAGCCCAGCTGATTCTATGATTCTATGACTGTGATTTTTCTCACTTGCTTTTGCTAGTCAGTTTAGTGAAGTATTGCCCCGCCCATATAGGTGATTCTTTCTTATCATGCTAGTCTGAAAACCCTTCTTTTGGAGGTGAGGGAGTTTCATTTACTGTAAATAAAAAAATGAATACAGGAGTGTCACCAAAATTAATTTAGCTGAATAGCTAATATGTTGTCTGCATGCATTCATTTAATAGATTAAATGGGTCTCAGGGTCTGTATGAGGCTAGAGGGACTATACATAGACAATATTGATCAGTTTATGTTCCTCCAGGAGAATCATCTTAATTGGGGAGGAGAAATTTGTCTTGGATCAATATCTTGCTGGCAATAAGTTTGATGGTGGAAAGATAATTTGGACTGACAAAAGATTAAGGGATTTATTTTGACAGCATGCTTGATAGCAGTACCTCAGAAACTGTGAAGAAATAAAACCTTGGAAGTAAATGTAGAGGTGCTGTTCAATGTTTTACCACCCTTTCTGAAACTCTCCTACTTTATAATACATGAATTTTCATACCAAACCCTTTCTGAATCCATGTAATCTGTGTTTAGGAGAATTCTAGCCTCAGCATTCCTTGAGAATTAAGATAATGTGTGTCCTAGCTACAGTGGCCAAAACCAGATTATCACTATGTGGGTGTAACCAAAACTGTGTATTCTACACCCTCTGTGTCATTTCTGATGGACTGCTAATAATGGATCATTTGCAGCAGGTGCCCAAGGCTACAAACTGAGTGTTAAAGAACCTGTGACTCACAGAAGTTAAATCACCCTTTGTGAACCTCCTGGCCCCCGGGGGAGGTACTGGGCATTTGCACCTGAACCTGAGCATATATAGCCTTCAGGTTCTGGGACTCCTGCTACCACTCATCGGATCCAGAGGAGGACCAGAACCTTAGCAGGACTGCCACTCTCAACAAGAGTGCAATCATCATCCTCACCAACAGGTTTTCCTTTCCTTTTACTTTGCACTCGGGGACCACGCAGTGCTCAGCACAGGGGCCATCGAACACCATTCTGTTCATGTCCCAGGGTGCTGGGTTATACCTCTGGTCTTTTGTGGGTTAAAAACTGATTTTTCCTCTGTATAATTATGTTTATTGTAATCTTTTTATTAAATTGTAGCTCTGACATGTAATCTCTTTTTGAGTTGGGTTCATTTCTACTGCTGGTTTACCTTTAAACCAACACAATGTAAACTTGCAAAATTTTTGAAATTTTCTATAAGTTTTTTGGACTTGTAGCTAAATGTCTATTTATTTTTGAAGATTTTTTAATTTGAGATGGAAGTAACTGGTTTCCAAAGATTCAAATTTTTGGACTATTTAGATCTAAATTACAGATCAAGGTGAATTTACAAGAACAAAATACTACTTTACCATTCCCTTTTCTAAATGTGTTTATGATGACAGAAACTAATTTAAATTATTTTTAAAAGGAAAAAAAACCCCACATAACTACAGATATTCAGGTTTGCCTTCAACAAAAAGTAAACTGTTCCTTTCTATCCTCCACTGAATATTCTATAGCTTCAGCAATAAATACTCACTGCACAGATCTTGCTTCTGACATTCCTGTTATGCATCTGTTGAAAGATTGAATGCAGCTCCAGGTTCAAATAATAAGAAAGCAAAACCTGGAACATCTGTGTCTCATCCCTCGTTATACTACAGATAGATTCAGTAGCCTGGAGGTCAACATTTGTAGGACACATTTAGTTTGTGATTATTTCATCTTGAGATGAATATTCAAATAATTGCTTGTGCATTTAATGTGGCTTCCAGATAAGAGAGGTGTGCTCCGTTTTGCAGTGGAGAACCTGATTTGTTTGCCTATGTGCAGCATAGCCACCTCAGTGTTCAGCTATCATATGGGTTTCCCTTTAAGTCCTGTGCCATCCTTATCAAACCCATGTGGCTGTCAAGGGTAGCCCACAGATTCCCAAATCACACCAGAGACCCAGCGCAAAATGTTTCAGAGAGAGAGACCAAGAACTGCTTCACCCCTTTGGCTTCAGCAAGAGTATTGGGTCAACGTCATGGATGTATTTTTATCAGCTAAAATGGTTCTTAGTCCTAGGACAGCTACTAGTCCCACAAACAGCCCTGCAAGAGTCACTCCTTCCTAGCTCTTAGATATGGACCAAAGAAGGACATAAGGGCTTTGAATAAAGATTTACTTATGGAAAATAATAAAAGCTAACACAAATCCAAGGTTAACTGAAACATATAATTAAACTTCACATTTGTTTTCATAAAATACAATATTGACTTTGCTCTTTAAAGTAGATTAGGTTGTTGACATTATAGCAGTACAATAAACAAACCACTAAGCTTTTTACTAGCAGAACAGAAAATTAAAGCTGGTTATGACAAGCCAAATAAAATGAGTTTATTCAGAACTGTATAAATCATCAATAAGAATTCTTAATCACTCGCCTCCAAAAAGCTAGATTATTTGATCTGCAACAAAACTGGGGCTGTGTCAGCAAGTTGGATGCAAATCAAACAACATTCAGACATCTCAAAAATTCTGAAAGTGTGTGTCTGGAATAGAAATGAAGACTAGAAATTCAGTGAGGCCTTCTTAGGGTAATAAAAAAATAAAGCAAAGCTCTTTTTTTCACTGAGATGCGATTATTGTAACCTGAGTCTCTCATCAGCATGGTGTATCACAGATAAAACATCACCCCTGGTTTTCTAGCCTTATTTTCAATGTATGTTTCTACAAAAACTTTTCTTTGTTCGATGCATGCATTTCATACACACTAAAAGCTATTCAAAGCTAAGCTGTTCATTTTGATGCTCAATCATATTGTATTCCCTTTCACTAAAAAGCCCCATGGTTCCTAAAAAAGTTTACTACAATTCAAGGCTTGGAAGGCACAATAGCCCTTTGATTAATGTATTTTATACACAAAGTCTTATTGTAATGCTTGTGATCAATAAAGATGTTCACTCTGGCATGGAGTAAATTTGTCAGCTATTAATAGCTTATTGTCTGTTTACCTAAATCATAGTCTACTCCACAATAAAATGCTTTTTCCAGATCTTTTCATGCAGTAGATATAAGAATTAAAATTACAATAACTATGATATAAGTAATAAGAAGGTTAGAACTCAAAAAAACCTCTAATGTAGAATTCAGATGTAGCAAGAACTTCTTCACATTTACCTGAACATGGATCTGATGAAAGTTGTTCATAATTCATGAGAAAAGCTGAGAAATTAATCTGTTTGGAAAATGGTCAGCCCTATGTTTTTTTACCATGTAAGGATTTATTTTGAAAGTACCAAGCTTAAACACTTGCTTAAAAGCTTTCTTTATTTTGGAATGTATTTTGACGTTTGTTCATGCCTTACTGATTGAAAAAATATGCTCTAGAAAAGAGTGAAAATCTTGAAGATTGTGCTTCCATAATCTTCCTCTTAATACCACTCCTGTGATTCTAAACAGGATACAAATGAAGGATAAACTGAGGGGGTCAAAGCTTCATGGACTTCTATTTCTTATCAATCCTGTTCCATGTTGCTATGGTAGAGCTGGAAATACAGCAGAAGTTTGACCAGGTGATCTCTTGACTATAATACATAGACGGTATTGCCCAAATCTTGAATAAAGAACAAAAATAAGGCATGGAAGTAACATGAAAGATTAAACATTGCTAAAAGAAGATTGTGTCAGGTTAGCCTGCTAGATTCTGTTGCTTTTCTAAACAAACAAACAAAAATTTACCTCTGGAGATTGGACTTTGATGAATCCTTTGATCCAGTATAGCAGGAAAAATTATATTAGGTGGAGAGGTTAGAAATCATAAAGAAGTTAGAGAACAGGTGAAAGTGCAAATAACAATTAGTTGTGTAAAGACCAATTAGTTATCCATGAAAGAGGAACTGTTCATCTGGATGAAGAGTACCAGTAAAGCTCATAACAGTTTAGGCAGGAGCCCTCCTTAAAATGATCATTATCTAGCAAAATACAAAAGTGTGGATGTAATAATATCTCAGAGTTGGAAGACATCCTTTCTTCAGAGAAAAAGCATAATATCCCACAGAAAGAAAACCTGGATGCTTCAGAGAACTGGACTAATCAGAACTTTTGCTATAAGATGAAGGATCATCACATAAGGCAAATGACACAGAACAGAGAGTGAACTGTGAGTTTGACAGTACCACACAAACAGAGAGAGGGCATCCAAGGGTGCATTGCCTGGAGAAGTGTCTTTAGAAAGAGTATGTTTATATCATTGTAAAAGTGCTTGTTGAGAGCTCATCCAGAATCCAAGAAAATTCAATTACTTTTGACCATGTGCGATTAGGGCTGATAAATTCATTGAAAGTAGAGGGACCTCCTTCTCATGTCAGGAGATTAAAGAACCTCATGTTGTTCACCTTAGCAGACAAAAACCTAGCCAGGGGTGCAAATATCAGTGAAAGGAGAGAATTATCAGTTCATGAGAAAGCAGGAATAAACACACCATGAGTACTCTTCTGCCTGAAAACAGAATGATGTTAAGCATCATATCCTGGAAAAAGTCTTTTGGCAAAGCAATGGAGACACGAAACTTCACTAAATCAAACAGGGCTCCTGCCCAAAGGTTGTACTCTATATCTGCTCACCACATTGTGGAGGTGGTGCTGATGATTCAGGAGAGCTCTTTCTATGTTCTTAACTCTAAAAAAAAAAAATGTTAGGGAAAGGCTTTCCAGGCTACAATGTCAGCTATCAAGGAATTCCAGTGGTAGGTGGTAAATTGGAAGGGGCTAACATATTCACACAGCGAAACAAACAAGCAAGCAAAAAAGAGTCTGGGGTTTTCCTAGTTTACTCTTGGGAATAAGGCAGAGGAATGGACAATGGAACCTAGACTTCCTTATTGTATTCCTGGATTTCATCCTCTGTTCTGAGGACAATTCCAAGATTAAATATAAGCTTCTCTGGCACTAACCAATGTTTTTGTGACCTTTAAGATTGCAAGATCTCCCTCTGAAGAGATATCAATTCTGTCTAACTCACTATGCAGTCTTATCTTTTAGCTTCTGGCTTGAAAGGGCTTAGGTTAGAGTTTGGGTACTGATTCAAAAGACAGAAAAATCAGTAGGAATTTTCCAATTAAAACTGAAAGAGAATGAAACAAGTTAGCTCAATAACTTTGCTGAAGTTAATTACCCAAAGAAATAAATTAAGACAAGCTGGATTGTTTAGTTCTTGAACTAAACAATAGTCCCATCCCTTGAAAAATATTTTTAATGATTTAGTAGAGCCTTCATACAAAAGGCTAGAGAATACATTTAAAGGAGGGAAATGCCCAGGACATCCTACTGTGAGTGAAACATGATTCTGTCATTCAGAACTGCTGTTTTCTTAAAATGTTGTTGGGTCTGATGTGGAGATTGGCATGAAAATGCAAGTCAAAATATGTAGGGGTTTCAAATATGTGTTATATACTGTTTTGGACTGATTTCTTTTGACATCCAGCTGTGTTTGCATTTGGGAGCAATGTTTGAAATCAAGGGTCATCTCTGCAGGCAACTGTGCTGGGAAAAATTAACTGGCACAGTCAAGGGAAAGGGTTTGAGTGAAATACCATTCACAGCTGAACTGTGGGAATACTTGAGACTGGTTACAACAGTGGGGAAGAGTGCCATAATATAAAAATATTTCTTAATAGAATATATGTTACACCCCAGTCTCCAAGGCCTAACCTTTACAGGGTGTTGCACTTTAATTTAAGGCTCCAAGAGATTTCATTCACGTAAACTCTTATAAAGCCAATGGTTCTTTGGTACCTTGAGTTCACGTCTGGAGAAAAACTACACATCTTTCTCTAAGAGATTTCTTCTGATTTGGTGAGAACACAGGCATTTTGGCAAAAAGGGTTTCACAGAGATGACATGTAATTTCACAAAAGCATTACAACAAATTACTGAGACTAACAAGCATTGCTATAGTAGGGAACCTTTGTTACACCCAACAAACACAAACTCCACGTAGCTTAAGTCAGGCACCCATAACTTGCAGAAAATAAGTGTTTAAGTTACCCACGAGAGGAAGAAAAGAATAAAGGAAGACAGATTAAGAGAAGAAAGAGTAAAGAGAGGAAAAGAAAAGTAGTTACCACTTAGAAAGTCATGTGTTGATGGCTTGGAAGAAAACAGGCTAGAGCCCACAGTGGAGTCCTTTTCTGCTGTGGTCCCTACAGGTGGGACCTTTGGGTCATTGACCCCTTCCCTGTCCCCTCAGCCACGGTGAGGGGTGCCACAGTCAATCAGAGGCTCCGGGAGTGTGGTGTGGGCGGTTTAGCAAGGAGACCTTATTGACTGGCAGGTGCGCCATGTGGCTTTCATGCCATGTGGCCAAACCTTGGCAGCCATCCTGGCTGACTCTGTGGACACTGTGCTAAAGGCTTGGTCCACACCCTCTGCACACACACACACAAGGACCCACCCCACAAGGTGGTTCTCACCCAATAATAACTGATCTGATGTGTAACAATATATGACAACAATGCTGTTTTTCTTGGGATATTAATGAGTAATAATTTCATACGCTTCCCTGGCTCTCCCATTTCAACAAAATCCAGACACACAAAGGTACTGTCTGAGGACAATTACTCTAGAAATATTAATTTCTTCTCCTTAAGTCCCCAGTCCTCCGAAGACTCATCAGCTTGACTTTTCTCACTGTTTCTAGAATTTATTGAATGCTAGGAATTTGATGATTTCTAGGACCATAAAAGACTAGATTTTGTCTAGAGTTCAAGTATGAATAATAAAAGCATTGGAAACTAACAGATCTCAATTCAAAACACTAAGACATGGGTCGAATGTGTGCATAGACCCATATCAGCCTTCTGGTTTCTCTACAAAGAACTGCCCAGTGCCTCAGCAAACCCAAATTCAGCCTAAAAAACAATCAGTGGGAACTTCTGCCATATCTTGTCTGTGTCTTCTGATGACCAGTCCTGCTGAAGTGAGGGAGAATCTGGGACATATGATGGTCTCTTAGTCATTGAAGACCAATTGGCCTACTGAGATCTGCATTTCTAGTTCTTTTTATTGCTGGATATTAGTACCTACAATTAGAATTATTTATAAACATAAATTTCTATCCCTTCTTTTCTTTCTGTGTAAGCCACATATAGTGAGGGTGGATGCATTTGAGAGAGTCACCCTGGCACCCTTTTAACCTCAAAGTGAGTAATAGGTTTGTTAGTGTGCAATGGCTCTGCCCCTCTTTAAGTGTGTAGACCAGGTTATGTCAGATTGTTATACAGAATTGTCTTTTCCCCCATGATTAAAATCACTTCAGATGATAAGTGAAGATTTAGAGCCTTACACTCTATATACATTTGCTCAGATGAATCTCATTTCCTTTGATAATGAAGTTTGCCTGTTATTTCAAATGTTTTCATAATGCCAGTATATCAAAGAATGGGTGCTCTGATCTGTCTGCCAGCCACTTAAAGTTGTTTATTGAAACACAGAAATTCCACTCAGGAACTGGACTCCTTGGGAATTTGGACAGTTCCCTGACTTCAGCAGTAGCCAGGTATGGGTGCTCCTGGGAAATGAGCAAATAAGGAAGCTGACAACTGCAAAAGATGAACAAAGAATTTCCTAATCACAATTCAAATAAATTTTTCCTTGAAAATGAGGCCTCTCACAGGTTCAGAAAATTGTTAATTAGTTCTAAAAAAATCTTACAATGTATATGAATGTTCTTTCTTGCCCTATAGGTGTTCATTTCATCTTGTAGGCCAGTGAACACAAAGCTCATGAAATAGCCTGTTACTACAACTCCTTGGATATTTGACATGAAAATTAACGTCTAGCCCATGCCTGCTACACTGACCACATGCTAGCATACATAAGTTTATGGAAACAATGCAAATAACAATTGTCACTGTATCAGTTTTTGGCAGATGAGGCAGATTCATAAGGATGCTGACAGAAAAACATTTATACAAGTTCTAAAATCAGTGATTTCTAGCCTCTGCCTTTTGTAGTGTTTTCAAAAATGCCACCTCTATGACGAAATACTAAATAACATCTGCGGGCTCACATTTCTTTGCTGTTCTCTGAACTCTTTCTGAAAGCCACAGGTTTCCAAAGGTGTCAGGTACCACAGGTTGAAAACGAGGCAACACTGTTTACCTAGCCATATGGTTATATGTTTAAGTAAGGCAGCACTTCTAGTCCAAAGCATTCAGAGCACTTACAATATGTGCGTACGGTGTCAGAGGCAGTAAAGCCCTACTATATTTAGTGTGTATAGGAATTTTTGCAAATCTATGTAGTTTCTCTGTATAATATTTTTCAGTTGAAAAGTACAGTCTCTGGTTTGTGTATTTAATCTTTTTCTTCATGTCAGCATTTGAAAAGCAGTCTAAACCACCAGAACAACATTGCCAGAGAAGAGATAGAAGTGAGATTTAAATGTATTTTCTTTTGGTTTTGGTTTTGTTTTTCAGTCTGAGGTGGCTGATGCCTATTGTCTGCATAGTTTTTCTATTTATTAACATGTCAACTGAATGTCACTTGTAGATTGCTAAGGAAGAATCTGGAGGTTTAAATTTTATTTTAGTCATTTTAATCAACTCTGCTTCCTAAATGCTCAGTTCACACTCCCACAGCACATAAACAAAATCATATGTCCTCAATGGATCTAGACTTTTATGGCTATAGAATACTGAGATGCTCCATAGTTTTGTGGCTGCACTAAAATAATGTCAGTTTCTATTCTTTCTGTTCTCAGCCAGCTGAGCGTCTTTGTATGGGAGGAAGGATACAACAGAAATATATCTGAAAAGTTATTCATTGTGCTCAAAACATAAACAAGAGGAGGATTTTGAAAGTGCTCAGTGTTCGCCTACAACATTTTCAGTTCTACAGAAATGAGTGGCAAAGCTCCCACTGACTTCAACAATGTGTGGTTTTAAAAACAGCACCACTGGCTTTCTTTGTAATATGACAGAGTTCCAGCTAATCCACAGTAGATACGGTCTCCCAAATTCATGGCTTTTTCAGAATGTTTTTTGCAATACAAAAGCCAAAAGCATGGCTATGTCCCAAAGAAACAGAATTTTGCTTTCTATATTTAGAGGTGGTCATGCTGTTAGTTTTAACTGCTTCATGATATGACTGTACAGCTCAGGGTTTGGCCTCCTGGTCTTCCAAAAGTCTTGACGTTGTTGTAATTAGATGTCTCTAGCAGGCAGTCTTATTAAACCATTTCTCTCTGTTTCTATCCCACTGCTTCTGCTAAGGTGCTTCACACACAGTTTTTCATGCTGTAAAACAGCTGGTTACACAGAATTACAGAAACACAGAATATGCTTATTTGGAAGGGACCCACAGTGATCATCAAGTCCAACTCCTGGCCCTGAACAAGGCTATCCCCAAGAGTCACACCATGCGTCTAAGAGTATTAGGCTACTGAGCCAAACTTTCAGGATAAAGAAACAAAATTTCATAGTTTTTGTCCCCAGAGATATTACACAAAATGTACCAGAGTACATCAGTTTCCATTTAGAGCATAGATGCCAGAATATTTGTGGATAGTGGTTGAAAAGGTGAAAACCTGTGATTTCATTCATTACAGTATTTACATCTATGAATGCTTTGCTGCAGCTGCTAAAGTTTGCCTGTGGGGAGAAAAAAAATAATCAGTGTATTTCCCTTTATATAATTCACATCAGTTGTGCATAGGTCCTTTAATAGTTCAGGATTCTACATTTATATTAATTTCAAGTGAAAAGGACTAAATTGTTTATATTTTCTCACATTTTATTATGTTAGAAAAGTAGCATCATTAATAGAAATAAAGAGAAACTAAATTTCTCTCCACTCTGGATTGGTAAACTTGTATCCTCTCCTAGCAGAGAAGCACAGCACACTGAGTGTCAAGGGGTCAGGAAATCTTGATAGGGGTTAGCTTGTCCAATAAACTATTTTAAAACTTCACAAGTGCCTTGCTCTCATTAAAGCCATATTTTGCATGGATCAACAGACAGAGCTAAGATAAGACATGACCCCTCCTCCCCAGTTCCACAGAGAGGACGAGGTGTGGTGTCTTGTAAGAAGCAGAATAATTTAGGTCCATATTTTTAAGCATAATTATTCCATAATTAACCTATAAAAATGTCCAGTTTACTTCCAGCATGCTCCTACCTGCACAGTTGGGAGCCTCAATAATTTTTAAAAATGGCACTTATGAAAGTTTTGCCTTAAGACAAATCTGAAATACAGTGACAAATTCTATTGCTAATTTAAATCTGATTCTGGCTGATGTTTGCTTTCAGCTTATGCCTCTAACATGGTATTTCCTTATCTTTTGTGACATTTTCTCTCTTACAAGCTTTACTGCAAATAGATGCACTGAAGAATCTCACTTCAATCAATTTTGCTTCAATTAAGGGTAATTTGAGGGAAAATGTCCACTACAGAAAGCAACAACAAAAAATAGGGTTATTTGATGCTTCTAAATATGGCAGACTCTCATTGCTTCTACTTGCTCTTCTCTGTGAAGATCCAACAAGAACAGTGCTTCAAGAAAACACTAGAGTGATGTGACTTTGGTCTCATTAACTCAGACGTCTTTGCAATTCCAGTTGCAAAAACAGTGATGGGCCAAGGAACATTTCCTTCATCATGTTTGAAACAGTGGGCTGCTGACTTGCAGCACATAGACAATCCTTTGCTGTGCTTTCAGATGGCCATGGGGATGAATTCACCATGAATTCATCCCAGGGGAATAATGAGGGAGACAAAATAATCTGTGTCATATGGCTAAAAGTTTTGATAACTTTTGAAATACCCATAGTTTGAGATTGCCCTAAAATTACCCTCAGGAAGCACAGTGATGTGCCTCAAGTTGCCACAGCCCTACAGTAGGCATCAACAAATATTTATGGTCTGTTGTAGTGGCAGTTTTCTGAGCAGCTCTGAAAAATATTGGTGTGATGGCATTGCATTAGGTTCCCTGCAGAGATTTCTTGCAGAATTCTCCCACGTTCTCATTGTAGTCCTCTGACTGAAAACCAGTTTCAGTTCAAAGAACTTTTTCAACTCTTTTTAACCACTTCTGTGAAATTTTGTGAATATTCTGAGAAGTTAGCACTAGAATGAGCAATGAACTGTGTAAGCAGGCTCAATAACTGTCTCATGGGAAATTAAATCATGGCTCCCTTTACAAGGATTTATTTATCTCATTGGCTTCTCATAAAAACCTTAGGGGAGGAGTTGGATTTTCAGATATTATGGCTCCGTCTCTTCCCCCTGCTAACACAAAAGGAAGGAAAGGATCAGGACAGATCTCAGATGGGACAGGCCATGCTAAGCATTTTTTAAAACCCCAGTTCTTGACTAGTACTCAGTTTCCAACCTTGCCCATTGTCAGCACCTAAACAGAAGTCACTGTTTATCAGATCACTTCAAGGAGATTTTGATATGTTGGCGTCACTCCACGTGGTTCTGGTTATCCAATGTCAGAACACAATAAATACACTACAACTTAAACAAAAAAATTAAAAGTGGGATGATTAAATTATAATGTCTTTAATAAGAATTGTGAAGGTATTTAGGGAATGGTTATTGTTTATTTCCCTACGTACAAGAAGAGGATCACCCAAAGAAGTGGTGAGAAAACAGATTTAGACAAAATGTGCCTTTTTTTTTTTTTGTTCATAAAGTGCAATTAAGATGTCAAAATCACTGCCATGGGATATTGCAAAAGCCAAAATAAAATAGCTAAAGAAATTAATTCACAATTTCTCTTAATAGAGTTTCACACATGGGTTTTTTAAAAAACAAATGATGAGTCTTTATCAAGACGGGTAGAATTTACTGAGGCAGGATCATCCTCTTTATTACATTTTTGTATCTTATTCTACTGTATCCACAGTGAGAAAACTATTATCAAAAGAAAGATACAAGCTAGATGAACCTTTGTTTTGACCCAATATGAGTCCTTTGTATGCTTCTGACATATGCAGCTTTTGCTACTTCTGCTTACAAAAGCCTTTCTTAATGTCCCATGGCTGCTCAGATGCAGGTGGAGAAAACCAGCAGATTTGCTTTCAAACTGCTTTGAATACACTTGTGAGGGAGAAATAACAAGTCTTTTCTCAGAAACAAGTATAACTGTTAGCAACATGTAGATCAATGGCTGCATTATTTAAAAATGCGTTTCTTCACTGCAATTGTCAGCCCTGAATTTGGCCTCATAAATTCTTCCCTTCTAGATTCTCCTCTTTGAAGTTCTTTAGGCTAACAAAAATCTCTGCAAATTTGTTTTTATTTTCTCCCAGACTGCCATAAATTGGTGGAAATACGAGAAGATGCTTTACAATAAAAACCCGAGGCTCAAGCAGGGTTGGCTTTTTAGACACCATGTTTTCCGCTTTTTTCAGAAAGACTGACTTTGCTGTAAAGGTTCTTGCTCCCCAGTGACACACACACTGGTGAGTGGGCTACAGTAGCCTTGCTCTGTCCTTTGAGATGAAGAGGAACATGACTGCAATTGAAAGCTCTTCATTTACCCCAGCCAAGACAGTGTCAGATAAGCCAAAAATCATTCAGACTCCTGCACTTACTGACAGTGTGTTGTGTCCACTCAAGTCAGGGGAAAAAACTTCAATTTCTGCTATTTTTTAAGTATTTGAGCTTGTAATGTTTTTATAATTATACAGCCTGGGAGTTGATTTCTTCCCCCAGTATTTGTGATCCTAATTAAGCCTCACATTTATTATTAACATTGCAACCTATTTTGTATGGGGGAATAACCCCTTGAGACGCTGTTCTGTTGTGCTGTGACACCCGAGGCCTTGCGTCTCTCTAATTACTGAGGCCTGCCTCTGCTCTATTAGGATACTGTCCTGTTTAATCCTCTCTTGCTTTTACAGTCTGGGAATGGTTTCTTTTCCTAGTATTTGAAGTTCAAATTAAGTCTCATGTTTATTAGCAAGCGCATCGTTTCATAAGAGAAATACAAGAGAAAGATCAGAGAGCACTGTGCCACTTAGGGATTCCCACAGTACAGAGGGGGCCAGGTCAGCAGCAACAGCACCAGCAGAATTAGCTTTATAGGGAACAAACAAACAAACAAAGCCCCTCACATCTCTAAATTATATCGGAAGGCCACAACAAAAGCCTGGAGCTTAGAGAGGTGCTTTCAGTTAGCTTTGATAAGGGTGCAGAGAAACTAGGAAAGTCTGAGCATAAGCTATCCATAAAGCAAATAATCATGGCTTAGTGGTCTGGGTGTCAGAAAAGAGGACAGGGGCAGTAGAGTGAATGGCAATGACTATGAAACTAAGGAGAGAATGCTTTTTATCTTGTTCTCCTCTGTTCAGGGAAGGATCACCTCCTCTCACCACTGTGACTACTGACATAGACTTGTGTAAAGCCCTTAGGACATGTCATTGCAAGGTGTACAGACCAGGACAGCTGCTCTGACAGCCAGGCCCTTATACATGCCCTGTTCTCATGCCTCTGTCCATTATAAGTTTTAACCAAGACTAATGTAACAGACTTAAAAGAAGCAGTGCTGCGAAGTGGTGAACATGAACTTGTACTGGCAGCCCAACTTCTGTTGCTGGTTCTGCCACGGGCTCGTTTTATGTCATATATAGAATTATATGAATGGTTTCTTATCCAAAATTTGCTTGCTGATTTTCTCCCTAATGCCTTTTTCCTGAAGTTTTATCATGTTCTAATCAACTTCACTCTGCTGCTGACTCCGTATCTGCCTCTGATATACAGCTGACTCTGTATCTGCTCGCAGCTCAGAGACATCAGCTTAAATGTAATAATCAGATGTGATGGCAGAAACAGCACATTTTCTGTGAGAAGTCTTCTCCCTGAAGTTATCAAGGTTTCTGCTTTTGCTTTTTTTTTTTTTTTTTAACTGACAAGAATATCATCCTCAACCCTGTGTACTCCTGCTTGCTTTGTAGATCTGGATTCACTTATCTGTAATGAAACCGGAACAAATAGGGAAAAATTTCTTCAGCCACCTGAATAAATCCAGCAGTCCTAAGTGATTGCAGACATCTGCAGTCTGGATTGGTAGAGATTCAGACAAACTTGTGATGGCACTGAAACTGTATCACTTCAATTTTCAATGAAGATAATGGAAAGATAATGGTCTTGAATACAGAGAACAAAGACAGGACAGCCAGTGATGCTACAGGAATAATAAACAGCCGTGTAGGAGCAATACGGCTATTAGAAAACGCAATAGTTGAAGGACCACATAACCCACATCTGGCTCAGCATTACAAGTCTAGCAGCAAGGGGTTTTAACTAGACTTGAGAAGTCTGAGGAACAATTTTATGACTAGAGCAAAGCTCATACAGCATGTAGATGAACACTGAACTGCTGAGCTAAGGGCTGCAAGGCTCTTAAGTACCAGCAAACAAAAAGCAGTTAACTGAAGGAAAGTGATAAATGAGGAAAATGGGACAGTTTAACAAACAGTCTGTGCCAGACTAACATGATAGCTCTCCTTGATAAGCTAACTGATCTTATAAACAAAAGATCTAATCTACCTGGAGTTCAGTAAATCATTTAATATAGTCCCACAGGGGACATTATTAGTTAGGCTATATAAAATGGGAATTAGTACAAGAACTAGAAGGTGGGGAATAGCTAGAATAAAGTAGACAACTGAAGCAGTTGTTTCCAAAGGGAATTACCAACCTGCAGAAAGGCTACCTGTAGACTTCAACAGACATGATATTTGAAAGCAGCTGCACAGGTGAAATTTGCTGATGCAACAAACCTAATCAGCACAGGCTTTGTCTGCATCATCTTTTACAGCAAAAAGACAGCTTACACTGTCCTCAATCCAGGCTTATGGAGTGTAAGCCACATCTGATCCAAAGCTAGGTAAACAAATATCTACAGATTTGATATACTAAATGAGGGAATGAGAATCTCTTACCCATGAGAAGAACCACAAGACATTTGCAAGGGATCTGGCTCACATTGTTGGGTTAGACTGTGGTTAGAACAAGTCCACAAAAGAATAACCAAGATACAGGACAAAAAGAGGAGGAAGGCCTATAAATTAGCATAAATGAGACAGGGCACAAGGAACCTGAGGTCTGGAAAAATAAGATTTTGCCTGATGTTTATTGTTATCAGTAGGAAATATGGAATAGAAAAACCTAGTTGCATTATCTAATTCCAGGATGAAAGTGATCCACAAATGTAATACAGCAAGGAAAACAGCCTCCTAATTTTAAACACTGCTATGTTATCGTGGAATGCTCTAGTAAGGCTACATTTTATACTATCACAGAATCACAGAATGAGTGATTTTGGAAGGGACCACAGTAGGTCATCTGGTCCAACCTCCCTGCACCAGCAAGGTCATCCCAGAGCACATGGCACTGAATTGCATGCAGAAGGTTCTTGAATACCTCCAGTGAGGGATTCCAAAATCTCTCTGGGCAATCTGTTCCAGTGCACAGTGACCCATACAATAAAGAAGTTCTTCCTATATTTGGGTGGAAATTCCTGTGCATCAGTTTCTGCTGATTTCCTCTTGTCTGATTGCCTGGCACAACCAAATAGAGCCTGGCTTCATCCTCTTACACCCTCCATTCAACATTGATGAGAACCCCTCTCAGTCATATCTTCTCAGGGCTGAACAGGCCAGCTCCCTCAGACTTTCCTTGGAAGAGCGTTGCTCGAGTCCCTCATCATCTTTGTAGCCCTCTGTCAGACTCGCTCCAGGACCTCCATGTCTCTCTCATTCTGAGGAACCCAGAACTGTACACAGTGCTCCAGATGAAGCCTCACCAGGGCTGAGTAAAGGAAGGGGCAGGGTCACCTCCCTCGACCTGCAGGCAGTGCCCTTCCTGATGCACGCGAGGATACCATTGACCTTCTTGGCCACGAGGGCACACTGCTGGCTCATGGACTGTTTGTTGTTCACCAGGACCCCCAGTTCCTTCTCTGCAGAGCTGTTTTCCAGCAGGTCAGCCCCCAGCCTGTCCTGATGCAGGAAGTTGTTCCTCCCCAGGTGCAGGACCCTGCATTGGCCTTTTTTAAATTTCAGGCAGTTCTCTGCCCATCTCTTCAACTTGTTGACACCCTTCCAAAGGGCCACACAGCCCTCTGTGGTATCTGTCACTCCTCCCAGCTTTGTGCCATCAGTGAACTTGCTGAGGAGACATCTGCCCCTTCATCCAAATCATTGATGAACAACTGGGCCCAGTTGATGAACAATACTGGGCCCAGTATTCAACCTTGGGGTACATCAATAGTGACAGCCCTACAAACAGACCCTGTGCCATTGATTAAAACCCTCTTCGATCTGTCCTTCATCCAGTTCTTAAACCACCTCTCTGTCCACTCATCCAGTCCATGCTTCCTGAGTTTGCATATGAGGACATTGTTAGACAGTGTTGAAAGTCTTGCTAAAGTCAAGGTAGACAATATCCGCTGCTCTCCCTTCCTCCGCTCAGGTAGTTGTTTCACCCTAGAAGGCAATCAGGTTGGTCAAGCGTGATTTACCTTTAGTGTATCCATGCTGCCTACTCTCAGTCACCTTCTTGTCATCTATGTGGAGAGAGACGGCCTCCAGAATCAGGCCATTTCTAGGGTTTCAAGTGAGTCTGACTGGACTGAGTTCTCTGTGCACAAACACATCCAAAGGGACAAGAAAAGTGAGCACAGAGTGCTTCAGATGACACTATGAGCACTGCAGATCCTTTCTTCTGGGTGTTTGTTTTTTTTGGGGTTTTTTGTGGCTTCACTACAGACATGGTTATGTCCTTATTCCTCATTTGCTTACTATGCATGCTGTTACCATTGCATTCTGTGTAATAGGTGGAGCTGTTCCTTGCCTCCTTCTGACTAATACTCTTAACGGATAACATGACTATTTCTTTGTTTCAGGACAAAGTCACAGGAGTTAATTTAGACTATAACAGTGAGAGAAAAGTGCTTATTGAATCAGACGCTGATCTCAGCAGGGAGGAGGTAAATGAGTTCCATGTGGTAATTTAAAAATCTGTTCTTTATTGTTTCTCAGCTGTTAGCTGTTGCCTCCCAACTGGGCCTGTGCTTGACTGTGTGCTAATTGGACCCAACAAGCATTGGTAAGAAGGGTCAAACAGCCAAAGCCTTGGTTTGGATCTTGGCCCATGATACAAGAAAGTCACGCTCTTCTTAGCACCTGGAAAATGAAATGCTTATATGAAGCCGAGGACAAGAACAAATTATTTTAACCTGGTCATAAATATGTTTTGGCTGGAATTCTTTCTGAAATACTTCTATTGACCGTAGCAGTGGGATTCTGGAAAATCCATTTATGGAAAAGGTTGCATGATACCCCATCCAGTCAACACCAGAGGACAGGCTCCCCAGTTGTGGGCATGCCTTCAAGTTCTTTGTTCTTACCTTTGAGAGAATTACTAAAAATACTTAATAATCTTTAGCTTAGATCATAATGCATGAGCCAGAAAAAAAACAGTGTTTTACTTTTGGTTTCTTCGTGGAGTTTGTGGAATTGGCACTTACAACAACCATCTTATCTCATTAGACATGGAAGCCATCAAGAGATGATAAATGTGGAGTCCCATAGCACCATTTCTGGAACTACATTTTAAGAGCTGAACCGTAATGCCAACCTGAATAAAAAGGTTCCCTTTGAAATATTGCTATCCTCATGTGTTGACTTCAGGAAATGTGTGGGGATGCTATATACTCCAGAAAGATCAAGAGTCATGCAGATCCAGTGTTATCTTATTAGTAGGTATAAGGATACAAAGGGTGAATTAGAAGGTGGAGTTTTGAAGACATAATGGGCTAAAGGCTCAGCTGTGTAGCAGTCAGTGGCAGGATGACATTGTGCATATATGCAGATTCCAAAAAGCACTTAGTGCATGTGAACTGCTCTGCAAACTCTTATGATCCAACGCGTTTGTTCAGCCAGCTTCTTTCTGCCTGCCAGGTGGGTTTGTCTGTAGTCTCTGATGTCTCAGCAACAATCTGTTTTTCTGCATGTGTTTCCTCTTAAGAATATGGCTTCAAGAAATAGTTATTTTCTCATTAAAGTTTCAAGAGCACAAAATGCTTGTTTGAAAACAAAAGAGTTTTCAACATTTTCACACAACAGTGTAAATGCAAGTATAGGAAAGGTGAGCAGGTAAGATTTAGTGTGCCACTTTAATTTGTATTTAATAAATTCTGCTCATAAAAGATAATGCTTACATTACTATAATAATATAATTGATTGAATGAAATGGTGAAAAAAGAAGGGCCATTAATTACAACCACAGTAAAGTTTTATGTTAGTTCTCCTCTTGAATTTATTGAATGAGGGAATAGCTGTACTGCACACCCTTGGAAATCAGAGAGAGGCATTTGGTTTTGAATTCAATTGTGTTGGGACTAGAGGAGAAACTACAAAGTTGATTCCCACTGGACTTCTTGCTGGCCAAGGCAGGATTTTTAAAGAACCATGCCACAGAGTTTTACCTTTTTCTTAATCTTGTTTACTTCATTTAAGGGAGCAATAGGTAAAGCTGTTAAAATAAATGGATGTCACCAGACATATAAATGGTGCCTTGGCTAATGAGCCCTCTATGTCTCACAGAATGGAGATATCTTTTATGATCTCAGTTACTGATGTGGACACAAGTGCAGAGCTGCAATACAAGCTACAGCAACTAAGAGAATAAGTAGGTAGACATATTATTTTCAAGTTGTTCTTTGAGGAGAAACTTGGGGCATATAATATATAAAATGCAAATAAAATTATATATGTTACATAAATGTCATTATATATATATTTATCTATAAAAGCATCATCTGGAGACTACAGATTGTTTTATCAAGCAAAATATCTCCCTATATATGTTTTAAGACCTGACTGAATCATTAGATCATCTGTTTGGCCTTCAGGAGATCAAAGGACACATAATTTCAATCTGTTATCCTTTACTGAATCCAAGAAGTTAATTTTGGATATCAGTCAGAAAGATATCCAGCCAATATCAATAGCATGTGTGACTGTTATCAGTGATTTTAAAAGGTTGACATTTTCTTATCGATCTTCTCTTCTACATTCTCTCTCTGTCACAAGATCAGTGATTTCCTCCCACTGAGTCGATTGGTCCTGTCAGAGAGCCGGGGGATCATCTAATAGATGCCAGGGATAGCTTTCTCTAAACCAAACAAATGAAACCATACTGGATGCCATATTAGGGGAAGGTGATCCTGGGGATATGAACATCCAAAAATCACCCTGAAAGGCATTTGCAAAGGACCTTCTTGGGATCAGCCAGTCAGTGTGGAGTCTATGAAACAAGAAAAAAAGGTGTGTGCTGAGGGTTTCCCTGAACTGAAGGGTATGGAAGAGAAAAAAGATGACAAACTTCACATAGGGTGACAATTAAGGTACACTGACAACTAATAGGGTGGGGAAGCCCTTACAAACCCTGGAAAACCTTTGAGACTAGATGAAAATTCATGTGGACGTGTAACATATTAGAGCCAAAAGGGCTGTCTGAAGGTGACAAGTAGTCAGAAGATTTTGAGTAACATCTTATCTTGTGGAAGTTAATCATGCTCCAAAGGGAAATAGCGCAGAGAAACAATGTTTGCATTCATTGTTTAATGTGAAGGGGAAGGTGGAGTGAGGTAGCACACAGACTCTTAGCAACACAAGGTAATTCCTGTGTGCCCTAATTATATACCATAAATGTCAGTCACACTTCATGTTACCTGCAGTTAACTGTAATCCACCTGCATGAACCCAACATAAATTAGCCAGTTTGTACAGCTTGGTGTTAAATATACTTCAGAATAGGGTACATCTGATTGCCAGTGGAGATGGGGGGAAATATCTGTAATCTCATCTCATAAATCTCACCTTCTTATCCTCTTAACCACACTTCTGCATCAATGTAAATTCTTGTCCTTGTCTGTCTGTTGAATCTTCTAAATCCTCTTAGCTGGGTATTGGGTGAAGAGAATTCCTCTTGAGGCAATGGCAGGTTTCTGCTTGTAAAAATTACAGACTATTAGAAACGCAATCCATTGTGTGGCAAGGGAACAGAACTTTTAACTCTAGATTTGCTTATAAATTAACATATTAGAAAATGTGGTTATCAGCAGGCTGTTTATGACCAGAAATATTTTCTTATAACTTTACTGCTTCTTATATCTTTAGATTAGACACTTGTAAAATAGGCCATTTTGTGTAATAAAATGCACTTAATGAAACTTTCATTTGGAGGACATTGAATTCAACAGACTTAACTTTGACACTGACAAATCTCTCACAAGAGATGATTTGCATGGAAACCACTGGGGTCTCATTTTAGTTCCTGTAACACACCAGAACAGTGATTTTATCATTTCAAAGTCATTTATATGAGCCTGAAGCTACACGGCACGGTGGCAATGCTAAGGGTTGGAGCAGTACATCATCTGCATAAGTGGCATAACTTTCACTGCTGTGATAATCATTCCCAGAGCCTATATCATACATATAAACATGTTTCAATCAGCAAAGAAAAACATCTAATTGATCCATTATTTCCCAGAAAGACTTATCATCATGGAGCACATGTTTATCAAGGTTAAAAAAGGACTGAAAGGGATGGTATACTGATTAGGTATGGTATACTGATTATACCTTTTAGTAGACCAGAGGCTTCTACTACAATTTTTCACAGTTATGTACAACAGACAAGTAAGGAACAAGTACAATTAACTAATAAATTCATGTCAGGTAATTCCCTTCGCTGCAAGAAAAAAACCAATTTGTAAGATCTAATTAATACTCCAAAATGAAAATATTATGTGTCTTGGACAGACTCTGGATTCCAGTTTTTATTTGAAAACTGTTAAATGATAGTCAAACAGACCCACCTAGCTAGAGTCACAAGCACATAAACAAAAAGGGCAAAAAGGAAAATCAATGCAAATGTATAGCTTCCAAAGTAGAAGGATCAATACCCTCTGATGTTAATACTACAGGGTTAGATTTATTAACCACCTAGACATCTGAGAAAGAATTTATATAAATACCTAACTCCTCTATTATAGGGATTTATATTTGAAGTTCATCTTTGCAAGTCTATTATGGTAGGCAGCCTCTTAACTTAAAAATGATCCCTAAAGCATGATATTTCCTGTATAAATCACTCGTAACAGGTGCAGAAACCAAAATGGGGTTTTAAGTTCATGACAGTTCTTCAAAAGCATCCAAATTCCTTTGTTTAGGACAATTTAGGTGAGATTTTTAAAGTTATTTGAGGACCTAAATGTCACTTATTTCATGGGAGCCAAGAGTTTCCTGTTGTAGTCCAAGGTCTGTTTTTCCTCCACTGGGATAATGAGGGATTTCCCCAGCAAAACCAGGGTCTTTTGGTTTGTTGAAGGTCACAGCAGTGGATAACAGAGGCAGGACAGGCTGTAACTCATTCCTGCTGATGGACCCACTCTTCCAGCATTATCCTAGCCAAGTCTGTGGCTTCACATATCTTTATCTCAGGCCTTTCTGCAAGCAGCATGTATTCACAATGACATCACATGAAGAAACTCAGCTAAGTAGTTTGTTAGGCAGTATTCTCAATACTTGAACAAATATAAAAATACCAGACTTCAAAAAAAACAAAACACAAAAACCCCCACAAAAACAAACAAACAAAAAACAACCCAACTTGAACAAATGCAGAATTGCCTCTGGTCCAAAGAGGAGCTGTGTGGGGACCAGGGGAAAACCCAGTTCTTGTAATGGTTTCCCTCAAGCTAAATCCTTCACTGGCAGGGCAACTTCAGGTCACAGGGTTCAAGCACAACTTTGAGTGATGCTGGCTAAAATAAAGAAATAAGAAGACTGAGATAAATAAATATGAACCAGCCCACGTTTCCAGCCTGTGGTGAAAACAAGCATAGTCACACAACAGGTATAAGGCCAAGCACCAGGCACTAGAGATGTGACCTGGATTGTTTGGAGAAGACACAGAAGAGGGAGGAAGACGGATTGTTCCAACTATTTTGATTTCACATTACTAACTCCACTATTGCATTTGTATACCTTCAAATCTACATGGATTTGAATGTACTAACTCCTCCTAGTACCTGAGTCTCCCAAGTACTCATGCAGATCTCAGTGCTCTTAAATAGCAGTTATAACCATTACAACTGTGGTTTTAACTGTTCTGGTTTCCCCGTCTTAAGGTAGTTAAAATCACTGAAAGGATTCCTCAGAATTATTACCCTGCCCTCCTGCATGAGCATACATGTGAGCAGTTGGCCACTTGTGACAGCCTCTGCTTGAAAGAGATGGCTAAGCCAAGGTAAAACAGAGGAGGGAATGATATGTTAGCAGTACTACCAGGGGAATGTTCCCCCTCTACCCATGTGTGTAATCTGCTTGCTCTAGCTATCAGTCATTTTTCCTATGCACCACTCCACAGTATTTATTTGGAATGAAATCCTGCTTTTTGTCAGTCACTGGCTCTGCAAGCTGACTTCAGGGCTTTTTTTTGAGATTTCAGACGTATGCTGATTTTTACTAGAAACTGGCCCCTCTTTTGATGCGGCACAAACTTATCAGCACAGATTTGCCTAAGTATTTTCTTAGAGTATATTTCCTGCTTGCTAATAGCCCACCAGCGCTTTGACAACTGTGTAAAATATGTACAGTGTATCAGGGAATCAAATGCAAGTATTTCTGATGATGTTTCTAACTAGGAGACAGAAAGAACTGGCACCACAGGAACCACTGACTGTGGGGAAAGAACAGCTGATTCTCAGATTCACACTAGATTGCAAAGCATAGCTTGAGACTTTGCATGTTTAAGCATTAACACTATTTATGTTATTATTGTGTTATTCAGCAGATGTAACAACCTTTGGGGATACCTTGCAGTGCTTGCTGAGACAAAGCTGTTTGTGAAGCCAAATGGCATTGTGTCTGAGCAAGACCTAAATTTGGACAGTTATAATCCTGTAATTCCTTAGTTTTTGCCTTAAGTGCCTATATGCTATGAAGTTCAGCTCTTATATTAAAGACATTTCATTTTGTCAAGGTGAAGGGTGTTCAGGCTGCTGAATATTTTGCTTAAGAAGGGATTTGCTTTCTCTCTCCTTTCCTGGTTCCCTGCCGTTTCCCCCTGCTGATGGATGATCTTTCCCTAGCGAAGGTATTTTTCCCCAAGTGTGAAATTGATTCCAGCTGACAACAGAGTGTGTCAATCACTTCCCACTTTTGTCATCTTCAAAGACTCCTCTTCCCCTTATTTAAATTGTATTTTCATAATTGAAAATTGCTTTCAGATGACTTAATGAATTCCTTTACTCTATTGAAGGCTGGAAGCAGATGAAATACTGCAGCTTTCAGATTAAGTGCACTTTTATAGAGCAGCTTTAGCAGAAGCTTCAGTAACACCAGCAACTAATTTTCTGCATTAAGGCATGCCCACTAAAGAAGTAAATCAGAGTGGTAGAAACTGCATTTCCCACCAGCACCACTGCAAGAAAACAAGTCCTAAATTGTGTTTTGACCTTATGGATATGCTTTTAAAGCTTCTGTAGCTGCCATCAATCCCCAAACAGCTAATGTGACCCATTGATCAGCTGCGATTTGTATTCTTTCCTGTTGATATAGTGCTGCATCTTCCATTGTGGTATCTCTTTAGAATGATAAGGATGACCCCGGAAAGCATAAATGCTGATGGCAAAATAGACTGTGTAATCTTTATTAGCTATTCACTGTTAATCTTATGATAGTAAGTCGAGAAAGACATAAACTGTTTTCTTATGGTCATGCCCTTGATCACTGGGGCTTGGAATGCAGACTTGTTCAACAAAGTAGGGGTTGATAAATACAGCTGAACTACTAAACCATCTGAATCTCTGCTTTTGAGACACCGTATGCTAATGTTTGCTGAAATTTATATGTCATTTATTCACATAGTTTATTTAAAAGTAGTTTAATTCTTGAGACCTCTTTTGTACAAAAGTGTGAGCTACAGTTTCATTATATTCTAAAAATAAATAGCAGTATTTATATTTGGAAATCAGATTTTTTTTAAAAAAAAATCTTAATACTGTTTCTTTTGGTAGTTTGTTTTTTTTTCTTTAAAATCATGACATGTTTTGTTTGGCATGTACTGGTGGCGTTCAACACAGGTTAAAAACCAGTATCTCCTGGATTAGAATGAGTCAGACTGATTTACCAGGCCCACTTATCTATGTACTCTTTCAAATGCAAATCAAGAATAACTCTTCTAAGGCAAAGAAGTTTCCCCAGTTTTGTCCTGGTATGCATGATGTCAGAAACAGACTACTGTGTTTGTATGCATAAATCCCTTTACCCTCTTAATGACCTGAATTTGCATTTGCCTTCCATTTTTTTTTGTAATAGTAGTATGGACAAAATATTTGTAGTTTGATCCCTTGGCACAGTAGACCTCCACAGTGAAAAATGGTTCCAAAAAAGGAGAGGGGAATATAAAGTGTGTAGGTGAGCAGATAAAACACAATAACATATGGCCTAACAAGAACATAATTTTATAGGGAAGTTTCCACTTGAGATTATTTTAAAATCCCCTGACTCAACAGAATAATATCTTGTTTTGTAACATCCACTTTATTAAATGTATCTTTAAACCACCATGGTCTTCCCAATACTTATGTCTGGTTCAAATTATCTGAGCTGAAATCACAATCAAGCACAACACCCCAGCTCTATGAAACAGGGAAAAAATAAGTAGTACTTATTTATTTCGCATTTGTCAAGAATAACGATGTGATAAAAATAGTCTAGGTGCTATGATGTAAAGAAACTCAGCATTATATGCAATGTTTTTGGGGAAAAGAGTTATGAATTTTTCATATAATATAATGCATATCTGAGCCAGGGCATCCCTGGCATATGAAGTTAGGGGTATGAGACTGATGAGTGATGGCACATTGGCTTTGTATTATCTCTCATTTTAATGCAGAAAAGATCTAACAAGAAAACCCAACCAACCAACAAAACAAAAAGCTGTCCTTTTCTGTTAGCTTTTTCTTAAATATCACAATTGAGATGTGTTAGAGGTATACCATTAGCAACATTTGAGATCCTACTGTAGATGTGCCTTACCCCACTCCTGATGAGTTTTCTATTGCCAGTTCTTCAAGTTAAGGACAAGCAAATTTTGATTTTGTGCTTGTAAGCAAAGCTGTAGGATATTCATCCATTATATTCACAAATTATATGAACAAGAACTTGTTCTGCATTTTAAAGCTCTTCCCTACCACGAGTTTCACAGCTCAAAGTCTAGTCCTGGCTATGTCTTTCTCATAAATAGCATAGATGGTTTTCAGTGGCAGACCTCAGAAACTACTCAGACCTCCATGCAGTAATTTAGGTTGAAAAATACATTTAAGGTCATAAAAGCCAACCATTAAACTGGTACTGCAAAGGCCATCGCTAAACCATATCCCCAAGAACCAAATCTACCTCTTCTAAATACCTACAGGGATGGGGAGTCAAACACTTTCCTGGGCAGTCCGGTCCAACCCTTTCCATGAATAACTTTTTTCCTAATATACAATGTAAACCTCCTCTGGCACAACTTGAGGCTACTACTTCTTGTCATATTGCTCGTTACTTGGGAGAAGAGACTGAGCCCCATCTTGGTACAACCTCCTTTCAGGTCATTGTAGAGAGTTATAAATTCCCACTGGAGCCTCTTTTTCTCCAGACTAAACACCCCCAGCTCTCTCAGCTGCTCCTCGTCAGACTTGTGCTCCAGACGCTTCACCAGCTCTGTTGCTCTTCTCTGGACATGTTCCACCACCTCAATGTCTGTCTTGTCATGAGTGGCCTGGAACTGAACACAGAATTAGAGGAATAATCTCTGCTAATTCCAGTCCTCCACATGTGGTGTCCTTGAGCTACAGGTCTAAGCTTCATTGACTAAGAAGTGAGAGGCATTTCAAGATTGGACTGCTTTGCATTTAAGGGCATGATTGTGCGAGATGTGATGAGCAGCCCATTGCAGCAGAATGAACAAAGGATCACAGAATAATCATAGGATGGGTTGTGTTGGAAGAGACATAATAGACAATCTGATTCCAACCCCACTGTCATGGGCAGGGATACCTTCCACTAGACCAGGTTGCTCAGAGCCCCATCCAACCTGGCCTTGAACACTTCCAGGGATGGGGCCCCCACAGTTTCTCTGCACAATCTGTTCCAGTGCCTCACTACCATCACAGTGAAGAATTTCTTCCTAATATCCAATCTAAACCCACCCTCTTTCAGATTAAAGCCATTCTTTATTCTCCTATCACTACATGTCCTTGTGAAAAGTCCCCCTCTAGCTGTTTTGCAGATCCCTTTATGTACTGAAGCTGTTATAAAATCTCCTGGATCCTTCTCTTCTCCAGGCTCAACAGCCCCAACTTTCTCAGCCTTTTCTTGTAGGAGGAAACGTGCCGCTTGCTTTTCTTCTCCATTCTAGACAAGTGCTTGTGCCTTTTTCCTTGCAGTGGTTTTGTACTTAACTGGATCTTTACTTTTTCCATTAAATTGGAAATGAATGACAAGTGCTGAGTCTGGTACTGAGACCTTTTGTTTGGGGAGGAAATAAGAGTAGCTGTTAAGACATGTCCAACTCGCTGTGAAACTGGTGTCTTTAAGTATTTAAGCAGGATGAATTACCCACTGGAAAGACTGCCACTTTCCACAGACTCTGAATCCAGCTTACCCTGAATCCTACACAAACGCAAAGAAAGCATCATCAAGGTTGGCCAAATTCCCTAGTATTTGACTAGGACTTAACAGTACTAGTCATGCATAATAGTGCATGCATCAATCTTGGTCCAAAACAAGCAGAATCATGGGGGTTTCCTATGTTTCACTATGTTCTTACCAGTTTTTCAGATGCACATTATGTTGGAAAACAGGAAAGCTGATAGGAAATGCTAATCAGACATTCTACAATAGGATCTGGTTGTTACAGTTCCTGACCCTGCATATATTATTTGTCAGTGGAGAAATAATTTTATCTGTCTTGAGGATTTTGTGCCAAAATTGTGGTACTAAAAAGAGGTTGTCAAGAAGGAAGACCTGAAGTTGTGAAGCAAGGAAATCAAGTGGTATGGAATGCCATGTTATTGGGGCAGTGTTGTTGAGATATGGACTGTGCACCTTTTGATCTTTTAACTGTAAATTGTTGCTTCAGAAAAGTAGCCTCATTTGCCAGGCTATTTGGGAAAAATGCAGGTAAGCAATTTTGCAAGTCATGCTTCGTGTTGAAGCTTCAACAAAACTTTAAGAAACTAGTGCATTTAACAGAATCCCGGGGGGGGGGGGGGGGGGGGGGAAGAAAAATTGATGATACTTCTCTCTTCAATTCTTTTATCATTCTCACTACCATTGTAGCTGTGGCATTGATTTGGGGGATATTGTGTTCTCTTCCTGCAAAAGTATTATTTTGAAATAAAGAAAATTAGAAGAGAAATAATACCATGAAAATGAAAGTTAATTATAACATTTTCTACGTTTTTTGTTTCAAAATGAATCATGGCTTCCTATGTTCTTGGAAGATTTTTTTTATTCTGCAGAAGAGTTAAATATTGAAAAATAGAGCTTCTCTATCAGTTTCATTTCACTTAAATACTTCCTTCTGGCACCAGAAAAAGAAATTTATATAGGCATGTATGGTTATAGACATGAATATGAAGCTAGAAAGGGCAAGAAAGATTATGATGACAAAAAGCTTTTAAAATAAATGAGAGTGGGAAACTGGGGCAGTCACAAGCCATGGATTTTCTTTTGGATTGATGTGCATTGATTCATATATCATGAAATATTACGTGAACCTTTAGAGAAGGACAATTATGATACAGGTCGCAATGGATGTCACTTAATTAGAGAAATATAGGTTGGATTTTTTTCTAGTCAGAAGCTTAAGGGAGCTAAGGAAGGTGGAAAGAAATATTAATATCACTAAAGCTTTTCAAAATCACTTATAGGTGACAAAAAGCCTCTGGGTGGAACAAAATTTGGGGTTCTCCTACAACATGGGAAATGACGTTGTGGTTAACATTGATATTCATCTCCCATATTTTATCTTGAGCTGACGTCTAGTTCAGGTACCATGAATATGAAGATAAATCAGACCTATACAAGGGAAATTTCTTCCTAACCCCAAAGAAATTACTGGTAGCTATAATTTTAAAATCATATCACTTTACACATTTATCCTGCAATTACCAGAGAAAAGTTATGAATTTACATGATCTATTAAATTTCATTAGATCTCTTTAACTAATCTTTTCTTGGCTATTGCTTTATTTCCCTTATATTCTGTATTGCATGTACTTCTTGTATGCTGAAAAATAAAAAATGGGGGAAGTTTTCAAACTGTACAACTTGCAAGCTATGCAGCTTTCAAGCAACTTTCATCTACTGCCATGATATCAGTAGTGAGGTCTATTAATGGCATATTTATGTTGAAATACATATACCAATATTATAGATATTAGTACATACTATACTTCCTATGTATGTATATTGCATCATTTTTTTAAAGAAAATTAATTTAGAAATGAAAGGTTCATGATTAAAAGTCTTGTATTTACTCCAATTCTTGCATTATATGTAGAACATAAAGCCACTGAACTGATAAAATTATTTGAATCATCATCTTTTCCTAAATGAAGAAATAATGGGAAAACAATGGGAAATAATTATCCATGATGCCATAAAAACTCATTGACTTTTAATCTGCATCCTTTCTTCCAATAAATGTATTCCATTTTCTAAATCAGCAGAATGAAAGAGGACATATCTTAACTTCTATCTAATTTTAAGGCTATGCTTAGATGAAGATAACATTGTTTTAGTATCCTTGTATGCATCATCAGCAAACTCCCAATAAAGGCCTTGAGGCATTTGGAGGAAGATTCTCTTTTCATTTACATCACAGCAAACACCATTCGTGAAAATTAATTGAAAGGATAATTTAGTCCACTAGAACATAAATCCAGTTTATGAAAGGCTGTTAAACCTGACAATATGAATTTACTTCAGGACAAAATTCATTAGATGATATTTCAACCTGATACGGACTATTTATAAATTAGGTTTAATCTGTTTGTGTTTTATTGCTTATTTTAGAACATTTCACTTGAATATGGTTAGCTACTCTAGAAGTTTAGTCACGGCTGTATTCTGTCACACTCTGGCCAAGAATATTCTGCAAAGCAAGTTTAAGAAAAAGGCAAGAAATTACATACATGTTCATTCATTCTCTGAGAAAAATGGTATAAAATAAAATTATTCCAATCTATTCTCAGTTCAGCATAAAATCTTGTATTAAGACAATTTATCTTTGAATACCCTTGTTTGCAGGTTGGATGCATTGTATCTAGTCTTTGACTTCTACACAGATAAGCTTTGGAGTCCATTCCTTTAGCAGAGAGAGGGGGACAGGTACCTCCTAGAGAGGCTGGCTGATCCTACTGTAAATGTGTTGTTTTTTCATATCAGGAACCTTCTAGAAGTGCCAGTTTCTCTCTACTATGTGCCTAGCCAGCCAGGTGGTTTAGACTAAACACCTAACTAAAGTCAAGTGAGATTAATATAACTGCTAGTATTTTTTCCCCTGAGCTTGCATTCTGCAACAGCAAGATATTACATCAGAAACATGAAATTTGTATGAAAGGAAAACCAAAATGATCTCTGCTTTAAGTAACATGCACGTGACTGCAAAGATCTGACACCAGAAATCAAATTAAAAAGCCTTTTAAAAGACTCTCAAGATTTCTAAGTTAGTCTTACAGTTAATTTGGTTTTGCTCTCTGCAGCTTGATTTTTCAAAAGAGAATTTTCACTAGGATTAAAATGTGGAATTGACAAGATAACAGCTTCCAGCCACAACAGTTCTAGTAACTAGGTGCTGAGGGATTCACGAAAACTTTCTCTTTTGTTTTGCTATAATACTACAAAAAAGAATAATGAGAAAGTAAGATTGTGTTGGATAATTAACCCTCACAGTCTAGAAGCTTCAGGAAGACTATGAATTCTCTGTCTGATAATTTTATCACCATCTGAAGTCATTGACTTAACCCAAAGCTTGTTTGTTTGTATGCTTGTTTATTTTCCCTCTAGTCAGTTAATTTGACACTGATGACAGGTAGAACACCAGAACTGACATAAAAGAGTATGAAAGGGGGCAATTCACACCCCTGAAAGCACAATAGAAGTGCAAGACCTTCTCTTAAGAACAAATACAATTGTATGTGTAGCAGTGTAATTGACCACACATTTACCCTTGTTTAATAAAATTTGGACTGGCACAGAATAGCACATTGGACTGAATGTACACGATGGAGTAATTGCATTGAAGAGAGCAAATGTTAGTCAGAACTGGGAAGTAATGAATACAGACCATTTAATTACACCGTAATCAAACAAATTAATGCCTGACAAGAATGTGAAGGTGAGCATTTGGATTCAGGACAGTAAAATTGCAAATGGAAAGTGTAGAGGATGCACAACTTTTTGATAATGAAAGAGAAGGATTTTTAAAACACAAACTCTCAAAACTGTGCATCAAATCAACCTACGGATATATCATATACTCTACATTTATCCATAGTCTTGCTAATTAAAAAAATCGTCTCTGGGATTACTGGAAAATGGCATCTCCTTCTGTTTGCCATTTAGTAAAATGATATTGTTTTCAAGATACTGCTCCACTGTCATGTTTGTATTTGCTTGGTTGAGGTTCACCCAATCTGAATTCCAGGAATCCTGCAACAGAGTCACGTCCTTCTTAATACTTAATACTATGAACTACCTTTTTTTCCCTCTCATGCAACAGCAGACAAGAATCTAGATGTCTGTGTCTTTAGAGAGAATGAATGCCAGAAACTTCGTATTGCCTGAAGTTATGCTTTGCTCTTCCTATCAGTTATCATTTATGAATCTGAATTACAGCCCTTTCCCATTTTAAGGCCAAGTACAAAATGTTAAAGGGATGAAGGAGGAAGGGTGAAGCTACAGCTGCAGGTGATGAGTCTGGAGGGAAATAAGAGGAACCTACCCAGAAAGTAAAAAATGAGAAAGACTGGGTAAGGCACAAAGCATGACAATTTCTGTGGATTAAGTACTAAGTGAGATCAGGGTTCAGCCACAACCCCAGTTTTGGGATAATCTTTAATTTGTCTCTCTCTTTTCCCTTACTAACCTAAGCTAAATCTGTCTGCAACTGTTTATATAATACTTCCCCAAACTTGATTTTTCTCTACTGTTAATATCAAAATTGTGCTTGTGCCTCAAATCCAAAATATTTTTGCTAAATTGATCTTTCTCATTACTTTGTTGGTTGTAGAGATGGTTGGGAAAAAAAGATAAAAGGAAGGGGAAGAAAGCCATTCATCAACTAAGTTAGTTTCCCATGACCTGCATGATCTCCTTTAGTTTTCAGCGGTCTTGGATCATGAAAATCCATGAGTCCATTGAATGACAGTAGATGGGTCTGGCCAGAGTCAAATCCAGGAAGATTATGGGAATTTTGTGGTTAAAGGAAAATGGATTTCAGTTGCAAAGTGGCACCTAATCAATCTTCTCATTTTTTAGATGGCCATGAAATCACTGAAGACTTCAACATTTTCTAAATAACCCAAACTCAAAAATAGACATTTCTCACAGGTTTAGATCTCACCCAACCACAATTTTCTCCTGGAACATCTTTCATATAAGATGTAAGGCTAAATCATTTATTCTCCTCTTTAAGACATGGAACTAAGAACTCAGCACACCTGAGTCCTGATCCCCAATTCTGCCACTATCAAACTGTGAATCTTCATCACCTCATGCCTCTGAATCTCTCTTGCATTTTAACTCTCTTTATCTCTATGAAAGCTGTTTGCAACAGTGACTTCCTGAAAATGCCTTATGCATGTAGACAATGATCTCCAGTGGGCACTTAAGTGTAAAATAATGAAATAATGAAAAGTGTTCCTCAGCTAACTTGTTTCTGGAAGCTTTTGAGCACCAAGTTTTGGCCCCAATTTCCCGTGAACCTTGGTTTACTGAGGACAGAGTTATTAATTAATTAGGAACACATAAATGTCTTACATCCAAACAATGACATCTGGGTGCATTTTTCTGAGCTGGCCTCTATCAATAACATTGTAAACAATATTCTGTGACAGTTAAACCACTTGTCTTCAGATTAATCCTGTTTGGGTTATGTTTCATTGTGAAGTCTTTTCTTTAAAAAAAAAAATTGCAAATACCAGGCTGTAGAAAACAGGTGCTTTGAATCAAGTCAATGGTGAAATGTCTATTTTTTTCCTAAGGATAAAACCCATCAAATATGTTGCTTTCTCCTGTAATTAATTTACTAGTTATTACAAAATGTTTAGTTAGATTTATGAAACTGTAGACTTTGCACGGAGGTTTAATGCTTTAAGACTTACTTTCTGGAGGTTATTGTAAATATACAGTTGATAACATTCGTGCCCATATAAACAATATTGATTTCAGCCTCCCACTGTGGTAAACTATTCTAAATCTTTTTTTTCTATTTTTTTTTTAATACAGTAACATAGCAAGTCTTAAGACCTTCATAAATGCCAGTAGAAGGCAAACACAACTCTACTTAAAAAATGAGTGCCTTTATATACACTTGGCAGTCTGGAGCATAATGTTTGAATATTGTGAGAGGAATAAGCACTGGGAAAAGAAAGGAACTCTGTAATTTAAAGGATAACTCTGGAATGCAGATCATATATTTTTGTAAACCTATTTATTCTGATTCTGCAGTGGCTCTGTGATATCTTCACAGCCAGAGCAGTACCAGAGGGTGAAACATAGCACACAATTAATTGCCAGTTATCTCTTGTAGGATTATCTAGGCTGCTGGCAGTTACTTACAAATGTTATGGTGCAGAGACATCACAACTGGATAGTCAATGGTGTTACTGGCTTGATGACTATGGTTACTCATGGCTAAGTTTACAGATAGTTTGGAGGGATTGGCAAAGCAGCATGAAGAACTAAAATTATCAGATATACCATCCAAGTTAAAAAAGAACATTTTTCTTTTAGCACACCTTATATTTAATCCTTGCCTTGAAAACAGCCAGAATGCAAAGACCATGAGAACAACTAAATGTCAGCAACAGGTAATATATCCCACCTTAGATTTTTCTCTCCAACATGGAAAAGCAAACTGTGATTCTCCACTGGAAGAAGTCTTTCCAATGCAGCACTGAGTCCCTTTCTCAGAACCTGTAGAATCATCCTTTGCTGGACTGACCCTCCAGACTATAAAGCTCCCAACAAACTGGTGTGTGGATAAATCAGACCTGTTCCAAGATTAGCCTAGGCCAGAGATCAGATGAAAAGCTGTTTTTCTGAGTATGAGATGGGACTGGCAGAAACCTGGCTATCCTTACTACCCTTGCAAGACTTCAGGGATTGTTTTCCTTGTGGCCTGTGGTAGTCACATACTCCTGTGAACTAAGGCTATGCAATCTAACTCCATTTCTGATGGAATGGTTTGAACAACAGCTAAGAGCTTGACATATTGGAACTGAAGTACAGGACCGTCACACAAACATTTGCTCTAAATAAGTATGTGTGGGCAGTGGGACAGGTAGGAGAGGGGAGGCTTTCAGTTCTTGAAAAATTACAAGCCAATGTAGGCAAGTTACTTGATTAAGAAACTCAATTTATAGATGTCTCCTCTACAGCTCAGAAGGCAAGAATGGGGGCTCTGTTTTCCAAGAGTCAACAATCCATTACTGTGTAATAGTCCATTGACTACCATTAATTTTGAGATTTAGAATTACAGGTGGGAAAATAATTATTTGTATCACTTGCTGGTCACTTCCTAAATGTCACTGTAAGTCCAGCTCATAACAATTCAAAATATTTAGTATTGATTTTAGAGTTAGCTGTAAGTGATATGAAACATACAGTAGAGCTTACTTGCTAACATGTTGTGGGCTTGTTTTGCTTTCCTTGGCTACTGTGTAGCCCATCAGATTAGACTGGAGATTGATTTCTGCTGAGGTCCATAATTTATACAAGCTTTTTCAATAGGTATTGGACACCTGTCTGTGGCTAATAGTAGAGTTAAATCTTACAAGAAAAAACTAGGTTGCTGATTTTAGGCCTGAATCTGATATTTCCAGCAGAGAACAGAGTGAGCTTTTTTTCATGAAAGTGCAGGCCTTGCAAAAGTAGCTGTAGTTAGAACTTTTAAAGGTCAGTATTTGAGTAAGACTTTAAAGAAGATATAATGAAGGGTTGACTCTATTACATTTAGAATCTAGGTTAAAAATACCTGTATTCGAGCAAAAAATAAACCTGGAATAAGGACTAATCTTACTTAAAATTTACAGCTTTTCCCTAAGGTTTGGGAAAAATGATTACAATTTAGTATATTTGCATAGTTGAAATTGATTTCATAGGTCTTGACATTATCTAATAGATCAGAAATCTAATATGCTGAAGTCCAACAGATTTTGAAACAGTCTAATGCTGGAGATATTGCTTCACTGAAGTTTTAATCTACAGCCATATGGTGAGTGAGGAAACTGGCATGGTGGTAAAGCTTCATCCCCAACAGGCAAACATTCCTTTGTTTGAAAGTGGTATTTTGAATTGCCATAGGGAACCTACTCATACTTTGAGCTAATTGCAGTGGTCTAGATGTTCAAAAATGCAGCACAGTGAGACTTAAAATGAGACTACAGAATTGGCTGCAATAGTCTTCAAGTATTGTTTGAAGGTGCTTCCTCTTGATCTGAAACCTGGATCATGTTCAGTGTGTCCTCAAAGACTATTTATATCAGGCCATGCAAAACTATCAGCATGTTGTTTACATTGCAGTAGCTGCTGCTTCTATTTTTTGAGCCAAGACAGGAATTTCTTTTTCTTCCAGGGCTACTTCAATTCCCCCATCCATTTTCCACACCTCCAAGCTGAAGAATGCTACAAAGAAAACCTGCAGAGCATACCAGCACCACCAATCACAGTGGAGACTAGGAGAAAACAAGGAATTGATATGTTCACAAAGTAAAAGTAATCTGACATTATCATGTATGGGTTCTTATAAAAATTCTGACATTTATCACATCTCACACCACTGTATTCCACCTGGATCCAAAGTAAAGCCTCACAGGAAGGAACTGAAGGCAGCATGTCTCAAGCTCATTTCCATTGAATAAGTGAAATGTTGATGTACTCTGCTGCAGCATGAGTGAATATCCTTAATTTATATTCAGATCTCTGACAAAGGACATTTTGTATATCCAGTCACATGCCATGATAAGGCTTCATCTATTCAAAGAGCACTCCTGTGGCATCCTTGTAGAAAATTCAGTTCTGCAAGGGGCTAAAAATTCAAAATAGAGACATGTAAAGATAGCTTAAAAAATAATTTCCTATTTTTCAAGTTCTTGACTGTACATTTCTGAACATTATCCTGTTTACTGAATATTTTCCCCTTTACACTGTAGAGTCAGCTGTACTGGCTCATATCAAGAGCTCATCGAGTGTCCATCAGTTCTGTGGATGACTATCTCCATGAAGCAGAGTGTAGAAGAGTGCTTGTGGAATGGGCCATGAGATTGGCATGGGATTGCCTTATTTCTCTCTCCTACACACATGTACCACACGCTATGTTCCAAGGACTTCCAAACCAGGATTGAGTTATCTGTACCAAGAGACAGCATCTTGTTCTGTCTTTGTGACCTGCAGTGGAAGAGACAGATCATCTCACATAGAAACTATCTCTTATCTCAGTTTTGTTGGTCTTTCCTACCTTTGTTTTTACATCATGGCCAAAGCTGCCCTAGGAGTAGTCGCAGACCTCAAAAGATGGGAAGGACAAGTCGTGAAGTGGAAGTGGAACTGGAGTTGAAAGTCCGGATGTGCAAATTGCATCAGTTACGAGCTCAAAACCTTGGGAACTACAATATTACAGGAAAAAAATGAAACAAGCCACACTGAAAATTCCTTGGATTTTATACATGGAAATAAAATAGATGCAACTGCTATTATCAAAATGAAGTGCAAATGGATAAAAAAATGTGTGAAGACAAAGGAAAAACTCAGTGGGGGTGAGTTGTGAGCTTATAGTTTGATGTTTAAATTGCTTGAGCATTCTTCACAAGGTAAAGAGGGATAAAATGTCAAAGGCACCTATGGCCCATTAGTACTAAGCTAAAAACAATCCAAGGAAATAGTCATATAAATAAACATATTTTGCAAGAAAACAAGCAATGAAAACTACTCAGAAGATACATTTCTGGTCAGAAAATATTTTTAGCTGTTTGGTTGTATAATTGTTCTCAGTTACTGTATCATGCATTAGGAATCTTCTGCTTTGTTCACATTCCCATACATGCAGCTTCCACAGCAGTGGGCAAGTTGGAGTGAGAGATTTTCTGCAGAACTCACAACATTTGATTTTGACCCATGTGGGTGTGTCAGACACTCTGAATATGTATTGGAACCCACTAACCTAAGAAAATGTATCAGCTTTCACTGATGATAGAACCACGTGGTATCTAGCATGACAACCCTTTATGCAAGAATTGACAGAGTTAACAATATGCATCTAATTCCCTTAACTACTGTAATTATTCATATGTGCAAACTAATGTATGTGTAAACACATGTGCAGAGTGAAGACAGATGTAATGTATTTTTTTAATTTCAAAGTCATAGCCTAAGTACTGGGAACAGAGATTTCAGAAGCTCAATTTTCACATTATGAATTGTTCCATGTTTTCATAGTTTGGAAAGGAATAAAGCAAATATTTTAGTTTGGGCAGGGGAGCTGAAATCCATCTGTGACTGGGAAATATGATTGCACTGCTTTACCATCACAGTAACATGCCCGGAATCTGCTGTTGGAACTGACAGCAGAGTTGGGCTGGTGGTACTTGCAATACACAAAGTGACAAACACCACTTCCCTTGGAATTCTACAGCCCATTTATTTATGAGTAGTGCTGAAGCAATGCCTAATTCTCACTTTCCCACCTCTCCAGCAAGTGTGCACTTTGCTCAGGGTCTAACCTGTGAAGAAATGAACGTCTCTTGTCAGTTTTCTTACCATGCCAGATCTCCTGCCATGATCTGTGTCCCACAACCCATTTCATGAAAGCAAAACAGACAGGACGCAGAAATAAAGGTGATGTTTGGCCCTCACCTGAAATGGGACTAAGAATCACTTAAACATAGAATTTCTACTACCAGGGATTAGATTAAACTTTCAAATGCGACATATAACTTTTCACAGCAGGTTTGAATACTGCTGATGGAAGTGATGAACTATTCACTCAACTCTAGCAGTGACTATCCCACTGTACGTCAGAAACATCAGAGTTAGTTGTGTAAACTCTGTGAAACTAAGTGAAACCTCAGACGTGGAATGCAAATGGCTCACCGCTGATGAGCACTGTATTCACTTGATTGATTTTAAATGGCTGTATAAGTGTTCTCATACATGTTGAACCTGTATGAAAAAAAAATTAAATAACTCCCAGTGGGATTTTTCTGGTATTACACTCTAAAATTGAACTTAACTTGAGCAACAGAGTTTAAATACCTTGGGATGTAGTTCATCATAGCATTATTTTAATTGTAATTCAGAACCATAAAAACTACAGAAACGTGGATCACACAGTCATTTTGAACAGTGTCTCACCTAGAGTATAAGGCAAATTTATTGTGCCCAGTATTATTCCAAATACTTCCATCAGATATAAAACTGGTATGGTGTTGTCAAGTGACTTAAGCACATGCAATTTTTGATTTTGGATTCCTGACAGTAATGCATACCTGAGCCACCATTTTGCATTTCTTGGCAGAGTGGATATTGTTCAATGTACTTGTCTTTTTCTTAAGTAACTTTGGAAAGGAGAATGCCTGGAACTTTCTCCATTGCCACTCTCTGGATTTGCTTTACCTCAGTGTCTGGATTTGAACATTAAGACCTTAACTAGCAGATTACTGTCACTTCCCCCTTATTTATAATTTGATGTGTCTACGTGTCATTAAGCTCACTAAGCCTACTGGACCTTTAGTTTTTCTGCTGTTACTGAACTTGGCCAAAAATACCTCTTGCGTCTTTGGCAAGTAGCTCATCTCACTTGATCTAAAGCTTATTCCAGTTTAAGCAGAACTTGTTATTCTGTTGCTCATTTAAATGACAAATTGATTTTGTTGGTAATTTCATTTAACTTTCATGCTTCAATTCTTATTCTTCAGGACACAAATGAAACAGAGCTTTATAAATCAAAAGTCAATATGATCAAGTAAAGTTCAGAAGTTACCAAACAAATCCATGATTTGATGCCTGTGAAATTAAAAGCTTGGAAAGATCAAGTTAAATCAAAGGCATTTCCTATACACAGAAACACAGGAGAGTGAGCTGCCCTCACTCCCTTCCATTCACTTCCCTCACTGATGTGTCAATGCCTTAATCCAAACTCAGCAGAGTTGATGGCAGACTGGACCCATATCATCCATATACTTTCACCATGTCGTATCAAGTAATACTAGAGGAGGGGGAAAACAGAACAAAACAAAACAAGCAAAAAAAAAAAAAAAGGGGGACATTACAGGTGAGTTGTAATATTGTAAACCAGACTGTAATTACTGTCTCAGATTTTTTACCTTTGCTAACTTGAGTGAAAAAAAGGTCATAAGGCTCTCAGACCTGCCTCTGAGCCTACCTTTTTCAAAGATAGAAGATATACAAAGAATTCTGTGCTGTGACCCTACATGAAAAGTGCAATAAGGAGGTCAGCGTGTGAGCAAGTGCAATTTTAAAAGCATGCAGAGGAGAACATTCATAGAATTTCTAGTTAAAAGCTCATAATTTAACAAGCACTAAACTCAAAGTAAGAATTACCAGCTATTGGAAGAACTTAACCCAGTGGTATTCTCTTTCTTGGGCAATTTAAGACTTCCCTCCTCACCCATCTCTCAAGAAGCTGGTACTCCCTGATTCTGATGCAGGAATTGGATTTCCCCCATTATTTACCTAACTTCCTGCAATAGCTTCAAGAATACAGCCTAATGGACCTCATTATTTCCTTGAGCTACCAGTTGAAATACCTGTAAGTAAATGACAGCCTCTGCCACTAATCACAAAATAATGCTGATCATTTAGAAAGTGTTTAAATTTGTTGAGACACTATTTAAGACTCTCTGTACATATGGAACATACTGTTGGGAGGATGGAGAATAGTTTGTTGTTAATTTTTAAATGAATATAAATCAGTAGTGAAGAAATGTTAAAAAACCCAGTGTCATCAAAACTCAGATTGACTTAGGAGGGTTTGGAGGGTTTGAGACCACGACTTAATAAGACTTTGCATGTTACATGCAGCCTTTAATTTAGGAATTTATCAGTGGCAACAGATGAGCCATTTTGCCCCTACTGTATTAGTGGCATCCCAGGACCATCCCCACTTTGATAAATAAGAAGCAAATAATTTCTTATTCAGCTGGGACAGAAGAATAGATGTTTCAAGAATAGAAAGAACCCAAAATTCCCGATGCATGAAAATAAGATATTTCAGAATGTGATGTTATTCAACACTGCAGTAGGACTACAACAATTTTTGTCACTTTACGTGTTGTGAGAAGTCTCACCTGGCCTGTAGCCACTAGCCCAGAGCAGGGCAGGACTGGCATAAGTGCTGCTCTGTAATAGTTTGCCCTTTCTAGAGGTCTTGGACTTTCCACAAGCTCCCAAATGGCACCGACTGTTTTTGTGTTAGAAAATGAGCACTCTCAGTAGAGAATAGTTCAAGTGTTTAAAGTTAGTTGCTTAGCAAACTTTAGATATCTTAGGGTGTCTGGCCTGATCCCAGGAGGGCTTTTGTGTTCATGTGGCAGCTTTATGGCATAGAGGAATGGGGAGAAGTTAAGCTGGGAACATATGGTGTGGTGGGGGAGGCGGTGTTTTCATCTTCGTCTTTCTTTCTCACTACCCAAGTCTGCTTTATTTTGCAATAAATTAAATTATTTTCCCTTAAGTCTAGTTTGTTTTTCTTTGATGGTAATTGGCAAAGGAAGCCCCTGTCTTTATCTCAACCCATGAGCTTTTTCATTTTTTCCACTGCTGGTGGACAGGTATGGTAAACAAATAACCTTTGATTTTTTTTAAAGTTTTTTAAATAATAATGATTTTTTTAAAGCATATGTTATCTTTTGCAACCCATCTCCTTGCCATATGTTCACAATGGAAGAAAATCCAGAGGACAGACAGACAGACAGTATCAAGGCAGGCCTTTCTATAATGCTGCAGTGAGGATGGAAAACCACTGCTGGACTTCTGATGAGTGCTGCTTTTCAAGGCAGCCAAGATATTCCTGTGCTCACATGTCATGTGTGCAAACTGGTCCTGCCACATACAGTGTTACAGATGTTTTCAGTGACCTTGGGCAAATTTCTTAAAGCTGTATTTCTAAGAACATAGACACTTCATGACGCACATAGACACTAACTTTAACCTCAGAAATAACATTTCTTCTTCATCTGCCTCCTTAGGCTTCTAAATGGCTTTTAAAATCTGATCTTAATGTTTAGTGTCTCTATTCACCATCTGCTAAATGATGATGAACACTTTTCTTCCATCTTTTTTTGGTTGATAAGGCTATAATCAAGTAAACTCTTCTGTTTTGTATTCAAGGTTGAGCTGAGACAAGAGGGTAAATTCTGCATGATGCAAACTGATGCTCATCTTCTCCCTTTACCTGCCTTCACCTTAAACTACATAAGTGTTTTTCAGAAACTTGTCTTTTATCTTTTCTTTGTTCATTGACAGTTCAGCAACTTGAATTGGGGCTTCAGGAAACTGTAAATTAGTCTTAGAATCACCATGATTGAATTAATTCATGTGTATCCTGTGGCCAGAGATGGCAAATTCTATAATTGCTTAGTGTCAGGTAATAATAGTAAGAACAATAACAACCAAACAGAATCCACCAGAATAAGTGGCATGAGTGGATTCCTGAATTTGCAGTGCTTGGACAGGATCTTTCAGCAGGCCCAGTGCTCTAGAGCACAGGATTTTTATTTGCTTAGGGAGGCATAAAAGGATTTTTTTCCTTCTTCTTCTATGTTTCACATAGAATTCTGTCACATAGATAGAACTGGAGTGTCATTATCACAGAATCATAGAATGGTTTAGGTGGGAAGGGACCTCAAAGATCACCTAGTTGCAACTCCCCTGCCACTTGCAGGGTGACCCTTCACTAGACCAGGTTGATCAGAGCTTCATCCCATCTGTGAATTAAAAGGAAAAAAATAGCCTTAGCTGAAATAATACAAAGAGCAGGATGGCATATACCTCAACACAGTACCGTGCTGTGTCAAGGGTATTAAGATAAGTTTAAAATGCATTTACATCCAGGTCAGGATCCTTACACAAAACTTACTGGAAATGACAACTAACTACTCTGTTTTATAATAAATTATACCTGTTTTGTGCAGGTCAGAACAACATCTGAAAAGGCACTGACAACTTGTATGCAGAGCAGCAAAGAATCAGGCTAATGGTATGAACATATTTCAGCAAGTTGGTCTCTGGTGTGGCTGAACTCTGAGCAGAGCATGGCTGAAAAGAATCAAAGACCATGTCTGCACTTTGTAATAAGGATAGATGAGAAGATCTCCAAGGAACTGCCCAGACACCAGCTCTGAGAAAATGCATTTCAGTTGCACATTGCCTCATTAGGGAAGTTAAGAAGCACACCTAATTGTGTTAAGTCCAGTCCCTGGCTAATGCTTCTAGAAACTGAGATTTTTGTGACACAACGCACATCCCTTTCTGCCATGTCACATACCAAAAGACAGTGTTTTACACTTTTTGTGAGAAATGGAGCAATAGGCTGTGTAAGTTCTGAAACAAACAGGAAGTTTCTAACCCATGGACAGTGTTGAGGGTTGTCTAGGGTTTAATTTCATCTTCTTTGGAATAAATGCAAACATTTTTCAGTATTCCTGAAAAGGTCTGCTTTAGCAAGAAGTGACAGCTTAATCCTGAGGTTGCTAACTTCAAGGGGCAGCCAGAGAGAAATCATCTGTGATTTTCTTAATGGAAAATTAGGATAATAATTTTAAAGCCTGCTACTGTTAGAAAAGCCTATCTGACAAGTTCTACCTTTTAATAATTTCTCACTTTCTTAAGACTTTAGAGAAGTTCCTAAGAATAATTCTATTTGTTCAGTAAGACAGCACAGACCATTCTAAATATAAGTAAAGGTTTGACTTTAATGAAATCAGAATAACAAAGGCAGGAGAATGTTTGGTCTCTTTTTTTTTTTAATCACATTGACTACTTATTTTAAAGGAAACCTCTTCCAAAAGAAAACAGGAGAAAAAAAATTAAATGCTTTTAATGTTCATAACTAGTTTTATTCATGTACAACTCAATTTTGCCTTGAAGTTGGGAGGATACACATGGATTAATTCAATCATGGCAATTCTAAGACTAATTTACAGTTTCCTGAAGCCCCAATTAAGGTTGCTGAACCATCACTGAACAAAGAAAAAAGACAAGTTTCTGAAAAACACTAATGGGTCATAAATATGATCAGAGAAATGGAGCAGCTCTGCTGTGAGAAAAGGCTGAGAGAGTTGGAGAGAGTTGGGATTGTTCAGCCTAGAGAAGAGGAGGCTCTAGGAAGAGTTTTCAATACTTAAAAGGGGCCTATAAGAAAGGGACTTTTTACGAGAGCATGTTGCTGTAGGACAAGGTGTAATGGCTTTAAACTGAAAAAGGGTCAATCTAGACTAGCTGCAAAGAAGAAATTTTCAATAGTGAGAGTAGTGAAATACTGGAACAAGTTGACCAGAGAGGTGGTAGATGCTCCATCACCAGAAACAGTCAAGGTCAGGTTGGACAGGGCTCAGAGCCACCTGATCTGGGTGAAGATGTCTCTGCTTACTGCAGGGAGGGGGATGGACTACATAACCTTTAAAGGTCACTTCCAAACCAAACTATTCTGTGATTCTATGATTCTATGAAGCTATTAGCCATAATTCCATGAATGTCTCTGTGTCTGGGTTAGGGGCGGGGGGAGGGAGGGGGAGAAATTCAGGATTCCTAATCCTGACTTTCCTCACATGTATAATTCATCTTCAGTTTACAGACCGTATGGAGAAAAAAACAACTTATCCATCTGACAGATTTAATGACTAAAACAATGGCCTACGTATTCATTTGATGTCAGTGTTTGTTTTCAAGAGAAACGTATACACATCACAATAATTATCCTATCTGAGCAATGAGGCTTGAAAACATTCACTGCCAATGTTTCAGTTAAAGCTGCTAACTTTATTAACCTGATAGCATTATCATGGACATAAAAGTGAAGAAGAAATCAAAAAAACTGAGCTACAAGTGTAATTAAAGCACTGTTGTTGTTATAAGCTCCAAATATACATTTACAACTTGAAAATGAACTTTCATTTCAATTCGAAGTTCAGGGTTTTTAAGCACTTGTGTGAGTCCCCATGCATCTCTCTTAATAATAATGACCTTAGGAGCTGTGAGAGCAATTTGTCAGATTATAAATCTCTGTGACCAGAATGTCTATTTCTTAGGGATCTTTCTTTTTGGGGAGGGAGTAGTGTTGATGTGTATATTAAAAATGAAGAGTGGTGTGGACTGGTATTAAAGTCCATTAGTAAGGACTTTGTATCAAAACTGGAGACAGTGAAATTTTTGATCAGAAAGTTTAGATAAATAAATGTGCATAGTTGCACAGTAAACTCCCATTTTTTATTATCTTTGTTTCAATCTGAAAAACAATGCTATGTAAAGATTTAATGGTTTATGTTTTCCTCTTTTTAAATCTGTTTTTTATACCAAATTATTTCCATGTAAAGTATACAACCATTTCCTGCTAGCATTTGATAACTTCCTCAAAGATTCTTCTATTGCTTTTAATAACACTGTTCAGTACTGATTTAGGGAGTCCCGATTTGACTATTAGAAGAAAAGAGTTTCTGAAAGTTTCCCCAAACTATAGAAAAGTGAAAATTTAGGCTTTCATTAAAAGCTTTGCAAAATCAAGATTTTTTATTTGTTTATTTTTAGTACATGTGGACTGAACAAGCATAGTTCTCTGCTGCTTTGGGAGACTCAGTGAGCTGGCTGGCAAAACTCATATGCTTGGGAAACCACAAATAGTCCAAGTCCACGTTCAGTCTGCAGAAAATAGTAAAGACACCATTCCAGAGTGTTCCAATACCATATGGCAAATAGCATTTTCTGCTGGTATGCAGCACATTTTAACTCCAAGGAATTTGCAATTATATTCAACTAATTAACTTCATTTATTTTTAACCAAGCTGCCTTTGCTCTTAAAAGGAAAAGAAATTCAATCTCCACCCACTGTGACCACCATTTTTATTATGTGTGTAATTGTTCAGAGAGGAACAGGGGTTTTAAAGACTACCAACTACCTAGTAAATATGCACACGTATTTATATGTGCAATGTATATCAAAAGAGGAGAGGGACAAAGAGTGCCAAGCAAACTTTTGCTTAAATTCACAGTTTCTGACAGATACAGATTGTCCTATTATCACCTGCATTTCCATTTAGGGTCATCAGAAGGAGAAGTACATACTTAAAAAGATCAAATCTCCTCAAAGAGACAGAGTATGAATGTGGCTGTTAGCAGCCTCCCTTCCCACACACTGTTGCTGACAACATCCAAGGTCAGCACTGTGCATGTGAGTATGTTTTGATGTCAACTTCTATGCAAGTACTCCTTTTTTTTTTTCTTTTTTTCTCTTGCACTGACAAGAGAAACTCCTCTCCCAAAAGTATGTTATTCTCCTTGTCAGATTGTCCTTTAGGTATGTCCATTGTACTCATGGACTTAGTGTTGGTCCGCTTTTTCCATTTCAAACTATGCCATTAAAAATTTCTTTAGCACTGGGATGAATCTTACTACAAGATACAGCATACCGGCTCCCTGGACTTCCTAGGATGAGGGTAAGAAAAGCTAATAAAGCAATGGGAGAGGACCTCCACCAAGGCAAGGTGTGAGCATAGGCTTTATGGCCCACACAAGTGTCTATTTCCTAGATTTAAACATATTTTAAGTGAGAAAAAGAGGGAAAGAGCCATGCAGTGGTTGTGTAGGGCTGACTACCAGGCATGTTGAGACTGTGGAATGCCACTATGGCAGAGAAGGCAGAAAGCTTTCCATCCCCTTGCCTGTAGGAGTTGTCTGATTGCACAAATCTGTTTTTCCCACTACACAGCTGGATGATTTTCCATTTGTCTACAGTTAGGTAAGGAATGGTCTGTCAATTCTGGGACTGTGACAATTGTTTTTGCAGAGTAAATACAGAATCTGCAGTGTTAGACTTCTTTGGCAAGCACACTCATTTTTGTTCTTTTATTCCTGTTTGTTATTATTTCTCACATACAAACCCCCATGTCGCTCCTATTTTCAGAAACAATCAGTTTTGAGAGATGATGCCTCCAGTTTGGACAGTCCTCCTAAAAGGAGACTGCCAAGGTCAGAGACCTTCTGTACATCTCCCATCTTGTCTCGCCTAATTAAGGGACTTTGAAGTCAGACATTTGCTGATAAGATAGGTATCCCAGATTCTCTTTATAATCAAGGCACAGAAATAGGCAACTCCAGAGGGCAATTCATCTGTCTTATATTACAAACTGTTTCCAGGAAAAAAACAATCATTCTCTGAAACTGTCTACTTCTGTCCATTGACTTTAAAACTGGAGTGACAAGCTCAAACATAAAAGTCTAACTGTTAGAGTGAGTTAGGCAATGGCCCCTATGTTAGGAACCAGTAATGCTTATTCAGACTATTGAGACACTTGGGCTCTTAATAAGGCTGCCTTAACAATGCCTATTTTCCTTGATCTTTCACCATTCCATGGGAACTTCAGAGCACATTATAATGATACAGATAATTAAGGGACAAGAATGATTGAGCCAAACTGACGAGATACCTGTACCCGTGGCCAGAACAGGCGGTTTGCTGTAGCAGGATCTTGGAAACACGTCAGGAGGACTGAAGATTTCTGAAAGTCAGGACTGAAGACTTCATGCACATCACTGAACAGAGATTTCTTCTCACTGTCTGACCTATGCAACCCACGTGATAAAACCCATCAGTGTGACAGGTCAGTAAACAGTCCCCCTGGGAGGATCTGTGCTGCCATACAGCACTTGGCTATATTGTTTCAAGGCCCACACCAGGACTTCATCAAACCACATTGGGCCAAGTGAACAAACATCAGTTCAGGGGCACACTTATGCCAGTTGTAAATGGGCTCAAGAATGAGTACAGCGAGGACAGTGCAATGGTAAATTGAAGAGCCTGAATTCCCAGCCTGTCCAACTCTCAAATACCAAGTCTCTGAGGAAGGAGAAGGAAATCTAGCACCACATGATAAAACTGGAAATGTACAATCTGATTTTTGTACTGTCCAAACACATTTGCATATGTACTAATACCAGTTTTCAAGTGAATTGTGAGAGTTTCTGTACTTCAGTCTAATGATAATTTCCCCTCTGCCATGAGCTACATAGTGCTTTGGGCGGCAGCCTGTCACATAGCTCTGCCAGAAGAGAAGTGCTCCTTGGGGGATAATGATATACTTTGGATAACGGAAGCTGTAAGAGGTTTGGTATGCTTACTTAGCATGCTGGGTAAGTAAAGGAGTCTGCACATAGCTTGCTTAAACTATTTAGCTGTCTTCATTTGACTCATTAAAGTCTCCACAGACTGGCCTAAATTGTAATCCTATTATGGTTGGTGGCAAAAAGTCAGTGGATCTCACTCTCTCCTTTCCAATTTCACTCTCCATCACTCTTTCTCGGTCTTGCCCCTGTCAGCATTTCTGCACTGATAGAAACAGAGCTGAAAGCAGCAGGATCTTTCTCCTCTGTTTTACCACTCGATGTGATGCACAGATGGCTTTTCCTTTCCCTCCCTTTCTCCCTTCTCGAACAATCCCAAAAGAGTAGTAGGAGGAGAGATGTGTTCAACCTGCATGTTACAACACTTAAGGTGGACTAAGGATGGTCACAGTACCTAAGTTTAAAATGAACAGTTCAGATTTTGTGCCGTACTGGGACAGTCAGGCCCTGATTCCCTGAAGCACCACAGAAAATAGTCACAATGGTTAACTTACACAGCTCTTACTGGTGGTCTAAATATTGCCTCTACCTTGCTCCACAGGCAGTACAGGATGCCAGCCCTTAATAGCCAGGGGTTTGAAATGCTTATTTCTCTTCTGAATTTAGACAGTGTAATTGGAGTTTCATCTCATATAGAAGCCAGAATAGGCAGTCTTACCACAGCCCTAAATCACAGTCTGAGCTGTTCATTGCTCTCCTGAGGTTATTAGATGCCATAGCAGATGGCCTGAGGTACCAGAGGAGAAACTCCAATTATACCCTCAGGGCCTCTGATAAAACTGACCTCTCATACATTTCATGAGACATTTACATTAGAGTGTGTAACGTCAGGACTGTCTCAGACATAGCTGCACACACGTTTTTTTTGGTTTTTTCCAACGCAGTTTTGCCTTGAGTCAAATTGGGCAGAGAACAATGTTCCCTCAAAATATTAAAAATCTTGTTTCCATCCCAAGTTGACAAAGTCTTTTCACTTAAGCTTTCACTTAAATAAAACCAAGAATTAAAAAAAAAAGAAATAACAATATTGAAAGAGTGAATCCAATATGTGCAAATAGTAAATAGTCTGCTTTCATCAGCTGTGGAGCTAGTGGGGCTGAGAAGGAAAGAGAGAGGCCAGCAGTGCTGCCAGAATGGCACATTCACCATATACTACTGCTGGATGTCCAAGCTGTTCCTAAGATTAGTCAGGGGATTAACCATGACTGAATTCAGCAGTGTCAGTGTTATTTGTGTGTTTCTTCATACATTTATTTCCTTATAGAGTTGTGCTGCCCTTTATGCCATAAACTTCGTGTGTGTAGAAAATCTTGCTTTAACAGAAGTTAATTTAATAAAGGGGGTAGATAGCTGCTAATTCCTCCGTAAGGAGTGGGTAATATAGGAGTGATTAATATAGAAGCCATTCTCCAGCTCCCCCAATTTCCTTGCAGCTGTGATTACCCTTATATACAATGGAATATTACAGTGGAATACGATTCCTTCTTTGCCTGATGCAATAGGCTCCACAGGACAATAATTTTGAAACTATTACTTGAGCTTTCTTAGGATGTGAAAAACTTGACTACAAACCATGTCCAAAAAAGTTAGTACTGTTGTTTGGCCCATAATATTCAAGAAGCAGAAACTTTAACAGTATGGAAGATACATCAAAACATATATAATACTTTGCCTACTGTCACTGAAGTACACTCCAGGAAACATGTATTCACATCTTTGAAAAAATACCCATTTTCTTCTATCTAATATTTCTGAAAAAAAAAACAGTTTCTAGCAAATGATAAATATATAGGTGTTTTTAATTGTTAAGACTTTACCAGATTAAATTACTCACAGAATAGTTCACGCTTGCATAATTCAGTGATAAGCACCATGTAAAAGATCAGACAAAGCAACATGTATTTTCATACTGGAAAAAAGCCATGGCTCTTGAAGGAATCAAATATTATACAGAGAGCCAAATAGTACTAGCCTAAAAATAACTTATTTTACCACTGGAATGACTGACCTAAACAAAGTTAATTGGATTTTGTCTCAACAGTTTCACAGTTCCTCAAAATGTTGAACTGGAAGCTGACTGAAGTGCATGGAAAAGTGTATATGAAGCAAATAATTAAGTCTGACTGGGGAATAGCTTTTATATGGCAGATTCCTCAGGCAAAGCACCAAGAAGCTTTATGTTAGTTTTAAGCAACAGCTGCATGGGGGAATTATCAGTTTAAATAGAGGCTATTATTAACCTTAAGTAGTAAGATGTTCACAGAATCACAGAATATGCTGAGTTGGAAAGGACCCACAAAGACCATCAAGTTCAATTCCCAGCCTTGCACAGGACCATCCCCAAGAGTCACATTAGATGCCTCAGAGTGTCATCAAAATGCTTGAACTCTGTCAGGATTGGTGCTGTGACCACTTCCCTGGGGAGCCTGTTCCAGTGCCCATCCACCCTCTGGATGAAGGATTTTCTTCTGATATTCAACCTAAACCTCCTCTACACAACTTCAGGACATTCCCTCAGGTTCTGTCACTGGTCACCACAGAGAAGAGATCAGTGCCTGCCCCTCCTCTTCCCCTCACAAGGAAGTTGCATCTGCAGTGAGGTCTCCCCTCAGTCTCCTCTTCTCCAGGCTGAACACACCAAGTGACCTCAGCCACTCCTCATACGGCTTCCCATCCAGGCCCTTCACCATCTTTGTTGCCCTCATTTGGACATTCTCTAAGAGCTGAATATTTTTCATATATTACAGTGCACAAAACTGCACACAATGTTCAAGGTGAGGCTGCCCCAGTGCAGAGTACAGTGGGATCTTGAACTCATCTCACTGTTCTGTTCAGAGTATGTTTGAGTATAGCCATAGTCAGGCTAGCTTTGATCTAGTTTCACTGTTCTGGTCCCCTTATCCAAAATCCTGACTCTGACACTGGTCAGTGCAAGATGCTTAGAAGAAAGGGCAAATAACCCATCAAAAAGCAGTTGTGGACAATGAGCAAGTCTGCAGTACACACAACTCTGGCATCGGCAATGTTCTTCCTCCTCACCATATGCACTCCTGAGAGTGCTGCTTCTCAGGCTGTGAGTGGCAGACGATTCTGATTTCTTGACAGAGCTCTGTTTCCAAACCTTTAGGCACATTCTTTTTCATGGTTTGCTTGAAGCTGGGACATCTGCAGAGGGTAGTAAGTCAGACCAACAAGGACATAGGCACCTGTCACAGTCTGCTGACCTTTGGACCTACAAGGATGATAAGCAGCTACAGAGAGGCAAGACGGGCAACTGGGGGCAGCAACATATTGAGCTGTATTAGTACAGTTTGCCATAACACTTCTGTCCGCACCTTAAGGCAAACGTGAAATGATTCCACACAACTTTTTGAAACACTGGTTTCTTTTCATTTAGTAGAATAAATCCAAGAAACAAGCCAAAGACAGTCAAACTGATAACTGCTATCAAATCTAGCTTTTGGGCTCAGGTCAAGGTCATTGCGACTTTCCTTCTCTTGCTTTTCTTAAGTTTTTTTGAAGTCCAGCTAGCCCACCACTACCACAAAAACTCTTCCCTTCTCACATCCAAAAGGCTCATCCTTTGTAATCTAGGCTTTCCCTGTGTCTTTGGGAGTCTCCTGCATTTACTGTGCCTCTGGCCCAACAGCTAGATTCATTATATTTGGAAATTTGCCATGTAGCATACTCTTACCTTCTGTGGATGTTTAGAACATGCTGGCTCTCCGGAGTTTTAACCAGCCACATTAAAATGTATCAAAGATGCACATTTCAAAGTATAGTCATTATGATTAATTACTCTAGATATCCCCTCAGGGCAATTAGACCAGGAGGACTACTGCACAAACATATTCAGGATGATTCCAATCCCAGAGACAGGACAGTCAGCTTCTTGCAATCCTGGCATATATAAATACCTTAAATCAAGTAGGCACATGCTAGAAACATTTTCAACAAAGACAGAGCCACAGGAAGGCATTTCTTGTAGAATCACTGTAACAATCAGAATTCTCTCATGACTTCTTAAGGTGTTAAAATTTTTCACTTTATAGTTTATCTCAGTTGCTAAAGTTAAGAATTATACCACTATTCCTTAAGTTGATTTTAACACAAAGATATCTTTGCTTTTGGGCAGAGCCCAAAAACATTATATACAGTCTTAGAAAGTAGTTGTTTTTGCTCTGAAAACTGAATAATTTTTGCTGTATATACAACCAAAACCCCTCCAACATTGCTGAGATAACAACATATATGGCTTACTGAGAATCAAGTTTATGAATAAAAAAGGATTAGGCTGGCTGGCTCCCAGGATTATTAACTAAAATATGGTTGCTTATCTTTAACTGTAAAGTAGCAGTGTATCCCACCATGGCCCATTTCCAGAAGCAATAAACATTTTTCCTCCTAGATTTGCAGTACAGTTTTCAGGCATATATTAATATTTGAAATTCAAAAGTATCATTAATTTTCCCGTTAATGTGTTCAACCTCTTCTATGCAGAGAGTGCTTAAATGAAATAAAATCAGTGGAATGGTCTACAACTGGTCAAGATCTCAGATGAGTGTCATTTACTGCTAATGTGCCTGCAGTAAAGCTGGACCGCAATTACTGAGATCTCTAGTCAGAAACAACAAATAATCTGAATTTTGCATGCCTTTATCATTATTAGGGCTTTTATACACAGGAAAAAACCATGTGGCAATCTGCCATATCTATCCAATTTATCTATGTATTAACTCTGGAAAATGGAGTCCGTATATCCCTAACTGCAATCTATTTATCTATCTAGAACTGAATATACACATACCAAAGCAAAAGGGTAATACTTTCCACTTAGAAATTCTCCTATCTGTTTGCATGGAGTGGAACAGAGCTCAGCAGAATAACTTTTCACTTATTTTGCTTCAAAATACTTCTTTAGTTTTGCAGAATGTTTTACAAACAAAGATTCATATATAGGTTTTTCCATCCCTCCAGCAACATTTTGTCCTGATTTATGGAGAAATTAAGTATCTTTCTAAAGGTCAACCACAGACTTTAAAAGCAGGTCTTGCAGCTCTTTTGGCTCATAATGAGGGCTAAAGTCAATAACTGGTGAGTGTTGATGAGAAAATGGTCTGTTGACATGACACATTCTTCTTTAGTTCACATGAGTACATCAAAATCTTCTAAATGTAGCACTCAGGGTTTCACGTGAGAATTGTACTACACTCACAGTTGTTAATTCATTGAATCATGGAGTGATTTAGAATAGAAAGGTCCTGCAAAGGTCCTCCAGTATAACCCCTGCTCTAAACAGGGCCATCAATGATTGGATAGCTGAGAGCTTTGTCCTGTCGAGCTTTGACAGTGTCTAAGGATGGAGAGTCCTGGAGTGTTTTAGCCAACTTGTTTCAAGTGTTTGTCATTTGCTTTTCCCTTAATGTCCAGCGAGACATTATATATGTCCTATTAGAACTTGTGTTTGCTGCACCTCATCCACACTACAGGTAAGCACTTGATTTTTAGCTTCCCACAGTTATCAAAGAAATCTGCTCTGGATCAAAAGAACTCTGAACAGTTGCACATGGCACCTGTATTAGAGGTGAAACTGGTGCACTGTAAAGGGCTGGGTTTGGATAGAGCCAGGACATGACGTGAGGTAGAACATGCCCTCAGATGTTCACTGTAAACAGATGTCCTGGTTTAATCCCACCTGAGGAAGACAATTGGAAAAGGAAAAACCTGTTGGTTGAGATAAGAACTGTTTAATAACTGAACAAAAGTACAATACAATAATGATAATAATAGTACTACTAATAATAATTGTAATGAAAGCAAAGATAAAAAGAGGGGAATAAAACCCAAGAAAAACAAGTAATGCACAAAGAAATTGCTCACCACCCACTGACCAATGCCCTGCCCAACCATGACTTGTAAGCAGCTTCCCCTGGCACACTGTCTCCAGTTTCTATATTGAGTACAACATCCTATGGTATGGAATATCCCTTTGGCCAGTTTGGCTCAGACATCCTGCACATGCTTTGTCTCAGCTGCTTGTGCACCAGAGCATGGGACACCGAAAAGTCTTAACTTAGAGTAAGCACTTCTCAGCAACAGCTAAAACATCAGTGTGTTATCAGCATTATTCTCATACTCAATCCAAAACGCAACACTGTGACAGCTAGCAGGGAAAAAAATTCACTCTATCCTAACCAAAACCAAGACAGCAAAGTGTGTATATCATGGATTGTAAAGACTGAATTGGACAAAGTTCTGCTTCATAGAGAATCTCTTGACTTCATTGCTTTCTGAGACAGAAGAAAAATAACATTTTGAAATTTACTGAGAAAGGGAATGAAAATGGAGCACCAGCTCTGGGATGGTCTGACCAGTGAAATTCCCCTGAGGTTATAGTAAAAAGGAACTTAATTTACTGGGAAACTTGAAGCCTGGAAACAGATTTTCCACAAACTCATTATGCAGCTGGTGTAGGGTCAGATGAGAGGAAAAACCAAACAGGGCTCTAACAACTGCCTAGCAGACAGGATTTCACAAAATCTGTGTGCTCAAAACCAAATAGTTTCCACAAATAATTAAATTCTGAAGGAAGAAAGTTTGGAAAAATTCCAGTAGCAAAGAAATTAGGATTTTTTTTTTTCTGAGTCACAGAATCAAATGGCTGGGAGGGATCTTCAGCTACATTGCTAATGGGACTGGACTTCCAACTAGTCCCTGAAGGGGTGTTTTTGTTTGGCTTTTGTTGCTGTTGTTGTTGGTATTGGGGTTTTTTTTGTGATTCCCTTGTCAAACCATGACATTTTCCTCTCCTATTAATAAATAGTCATTTTCTACCAATAATGTCTGCCAGTATTAGTGAGGAGATTAATCAGAAAATGTCCAGGATGGGAATTTTGCTCTAAGGAGTGGTTCCACCTCAGAAGCTTTGCCTTTGTGTCTCTACAGCACCTTGCATATCATAGAATCATAGAATCATTAAGGTTGGAGAAGACATCCAACATCACCAAGTCCTACCTTCGACCAAATAGAACCATGCTCACAAAACCATACTGCGAAGTGAAATGTCATGTTGCATTTTGCTACTGTATTCCAACTGCAAGACTAAAAGACCTGGTGCAGCCCTTTTGAAGCAGTTGATCTTTCCAAAGTGCAAACTTTTATAGACACAGAAGTGACTGAAAAGTCAAGACTTAAGCATTCTCAGAGAAAAAAAAAATGTTTACTTGTGTATTTTTATTAACAATAACTGGATCTCCACTACAGTAGTAGATGCTAGTGTAGGATTACTAAGATACAGACACTGTTATACAGCCTCAACAAGGGTGGGGTGAAATATAGTAAGAAACATGTTCAGTGACTCAATTACAAGCCAGTTCTGCAGGACCTTCCTATAGTTGTGGGAACAGGTTAAGGGAGCTGAGGAGGAGGAATGGTGATTTTTTTAACCTATTATTTATCCTCAAAGATAAGAAGATAAGGAAAAGGCTCAGTATTTCCCAGTGGATGGCTCTCCAACATTGCACAAGATTTTAGCAGAGGAGTATAGATGTCAAGTTAATGGGCTGAGGATGCCAGATCCTCAATCAGATAGGAAGGAGGTCTGTACATTCTAGGAGACCATACATAAAGCCTGCATATAAAATACATGCTTAAAAAAAGACATTGTTAATGAATCTTACAGGCAGTGGAATTTGAAGACTGCAATACAAAACAAATAAATGGAGAAGGCAGTTCTGAAAATATGCTAAAGTATAACCTTCATAAAATGATGTCTTACAGTGCCTAAAAGACTTCGATGATACCTGAGACTTAGAAGGTGTTACCGCCTTCAGGACTCACTGTCTTCCCTGGAAGAAAGGACTGGTTTTAGCACTATGCTAATTGCAGGATGTCTTCCCACTCCAGAGAGTAGGCAATTATCTCTATACACACAGCAAGTTGACTATCCCCAGATAAATAATAAGACATTATCTTTCTTTTCCAGGCAACTAATTAAACAGGCTCATGCTGTAAGAATGTGTGTACATAATTTCTGCATTATTGTAGTTACAAAAATTAGTGTCAGGTACCAAAAGGAGCAGAAATAAAGCATGGATTGTTGAAAGATAATTGGGTAATTATTACCTAAATATCTAGAGAAGTGTGTTAGGTTTGCATGGTAAAAATTCTCACTTACAGATCATCTATTTCTCCCACAGATTTTTATCAATTCTTTCTTTTCTCTTTCTGTCTGACTTGTTTTACGTCATTGTGCAATACTTGAACCCTGAACATTTAACCAAGTTAGGAATACAAAGTCAGTGGGTGCTTTCCCAAATAAATTTCAAAACTTTCTCATACATTTTCAGGTCAAAGATGACATGTAAAATTTGGGGTTTAATGTGTTTAAATTGAAATTTACTACTCAAAATACTCTCATCTTCTGGAATGCATTGCCAGGATTCCTCACCACAGTACAGTGGATATATTCCTCCTTAAAAGGAGATGAAGTTATAGAATGAATAAATGAATAGATGTAAACACTTAAAGGAACCTTGGGTGATGGTCCAAATCATTCTTTGATCATTGGATAGAATGGCTTTTTGAAGGAATAGAGCCTATTCCATCCGTATTTAAAATGAGTCAGATACACGGGCAGCTCTGACCCTGCTTTACAGCCCCTGATTTTACTTCCTTCAGAAACCATCACTTTCTTTTGCCCTCTCTAATTTTCAAACAATAGCTGGCAAACAGGCAGCTGTTAAAAGAACAGTGATCCACAGTAATTATGAAGACATTTGAAAAATGGACAGAGAAACAGTTTTGTAGGAGGAATACCAGTACCCACTTTCCTCATACTACCCATAGTTGTGTTCATAAACCCACCTCTGCAGTACCTTGCAAAGGAAGCGAGGATTTTCCCATTCAAGTACTGCATTTCCTCCCTTATTCAAAAGGGTGATTGTGGTATTCAGTGGACGTGGCAGATGCCAGTCATTATTTCAGGACCCCTTCAAACAACCAGCCATCAGCATTAAGGGTTGCATTACAAATGTCTCACAACAATAAATGGACAGCAGGCTTGCCAATATCTACCTGATAGACTGCTGACCTGACACAATAAAAAACAGCTTCCACAATAGATTGTTTCTATATCTGTAGGAGTTTCCATATTCAAGCAACAAGTGCTAAAGTTTTCAGACTATCTCCACATGGAAAGTTTTGGAAACTTGGTGTGACCATCCTCAATCTTCCCAACAATGCAACTTCTCTGAACTTACTATTTAGTTCCAGGAATTGCACTGTATACAAATATATTGTGAAGACTTTGGTCTCATTCTTTCTACCCAACAATCTTTCCATGTTTCAGAAACCCAGCTTGGAGCGTCTCTCAGAGTCTAGTGTGATAAACGGGCATTTTCCTATAAATTATACTGTAAATGCAGGCATGAAGGGTGCCTCTTGTAAGCTTTTGGGAAAACAGCAATGTGCTGGAAGAGATGTGAGCATATGCTGAAGGAATAGTTGTTCTGATAGAGCTATTTCCTCTGTTTAAATCAATATAGTTCCGTCACCTTTGATGAAATTATGTTAAGTTATGCAATGTCTATCAGCAGAAAGCAAACCTGTTTCATTTTAGTACAAAAGCATCACCATCTTTCATATGTCTTGGAGCCTGGAAGTGCAAATGAGCACATTAAAGGGATGATTGTGACCAACCAAATCAACAATCAGTATCAAAAACGCATTTTTTACAGTAATTATTGCCAGAGCATTAACAACTTAATTTCTCATTTTCCCCTCACCATGTTAAGTCATTAAGTTCTCAGTTCACTTGAATGAGATAATTATATTTGGAAAAAATTGTTTGATGATTCATCTTGATGCATAAAGCAGCTTCTCATTTTATGGTTTTGCTGATTAAATAAATATAATGCAAATACTAATAAAAGTAGTGAGTGAACATGTCTAACTCTTACTTCAAGTTGAGGCTCAAAACTATTTGAATACCTTGGGGTTTTTTTCAGCATTGCAGAAGTGGAAATTGCTATAGAAGTTATCAAGGCAAGAAAAACAATTCCAAATTCCCTTCTCCTCAGAGGTTGGTTTCCATGCCAACCTTCAACTTTTATCACAGGGTAGTTTGTCTGCATAACTGTTAAAAAGTTATGAGGTCTAATTTTTGTAATAGCAAAGTAGTCTTTCTCCTCATATTGTAAAATTGCTGACACATTATTGAGTATATGTTCAGCAATAAGGACAAAGCCTGGACAATTTCAGCTTCAGAAAGTTGTGGAATAGAAACTATTACACATTCTGAGCTATAATAGGCATCATTATCCCCTCAGTAGGTGCATCTTGACTAGTTTAGTTGTAGCCAGTAGGGATTAGATACTGTTAGATCCTGTAAGCATGGAGAGGAAATAGCTACCACTTTATGTCCCAAATCCACACAGGTAATGTGATACCCATCCCTCAGTGTAGTTGCTAGGAATTAAATGGTTAAATTATTTTGAGTCTGATGTACCTAAATACAAATTTAGATCGAAAGTCCCATGCAATCTTCAAGGTCTCTACATTTCTGTAAGTCTGACAAGTATCCAGTTAGAGGAAGAATTAGAAACCAGATGTGTCTTATTAGTTCTGTCTTTGTCAAGAAAATATATTCTGCAGTGGCTGTCCCTTGATATTTCTTGCTGAAGGTACTGTGTGTTGTCTAGGCAAGCAGAGCAGAGGGCATGAAGCTAAGTCTTCCACACCGCTAAAGAGTGAACAACCCACTAAGTTGCTGGGCTTTAAGGGCCTTTGGAGAGAAGGAAACTGGTTTGAGAGCCCAGGAAAAAGTTCTTAATGTATCAGAAACTCCTAAACCCGGTGAGATATTTGTTGAAGAAGGATATTAGATTATCACTTTGAAAAGGGAAAAACTAATGATGAGTCAAACGAAAAGAAACTAATCAAACGTGTTCTCTTTGAGATAGCTAGGGCCACAGAGAAGTTTGGGAAGAGCTATGTCCCTCACCCTAGGGGGTGAATTTCTCAGTGCATTTTGAAGACAGCTGAGGTGACTAGCGACACTGATACTGTCCTTAAGTAGCATTTGCTTTGCTCATACTTAGCCACTCCTCTGATTCTAACTGTCTCTGGAGAATTTATCAGTCAAATGTTTTCTCTGTCAGGAGAGTCTTTGAACAAGAGCTTCCTGTTCTAAAACCATGGAATTTTCTTCAGGAATAAATATACTAATACTAATATGGGTGAAATTTCTGATGAAAATGAGAAAGACAGCTCTACAAATTCTGAGCAGCTACTTGCCTAGGACTTGGGGCACTCATCCAACACTGAACAAGGTATGCTTTGACATTTCAAGACAATTCTAAAGCAGAGGAGAAACTCAAATTCTTCTCCAGTTAGAAATAATAGAAAGCACATGCAAAACAAACTCTTTTTCAAATTACAGTAAGCTTTCTTTGCATTTAAAGTGCTAAAAATATTTAACACTGAACTGTCTTATTCTATTCTGTTTTATTTTCTTTACACTCTCAGCATCACGTTCTCATCCATCAGTAACTGATCACCATTGCGGCAAGACTCTCATTCTGTCCCAAGTTGCACTCCTTGGAAAGTCATGCTATTTTTCTCCAGGTCACTAGTTCATTCAAATTCAAATCCTGTGTTAAATTTCTTCTCTCTTTATGACCTGATCTCTTGATAATGTCCTCATCTGCCCTCCGCTTTTATTGAGACCACTTTGTTCTCAGAATTACTTAATTGGTTATTGACTGTTGTGGAAACACTGAAGTTTTGTGATTAACTTATCACACTGTGTATCCTATGCTGGCAAGCTCTCCTGTGCCACTGGGAATTCTGTTTTCATCACTTTAAAGGATGATGAATAAAACCAGAACCTCCCAGTGCTCCTCTTTAACACATCCATAGATGTTATTTCAAATAATCTATGCATCAGACAACATTTCAGAAGATATTTGCTAGTATCAGGTGTTCTTCAGCCTCTCATGTTCTTCCTCCACAGTCAAGTATTGTGTTAGGACACAAAGTTACCAGTAATTTAAAGAGCCCTATGACAACAGTATGGCAATCCTACACCAAAAATAAAGGCTTCTTCCAAAAGAAATGATGATGGAAGCATTCGGCATCTCGCCTGGGTGAAACCATTCTCAGTTGGTGCTCCTTGCAACTATGTGTGCCGGCATCACGCCATCCTGGCAGATGGGCCTAAGGATAGGCAGCCAAGAGACCATATCTGAACATCACATGTATTTTCTGAGAGCACAGCTCACAGCCAAGAATATTTCAATTGTTAGCTGCTTCATCAGTTTAGCCAAGGAGAAAGGAAAGCCAAGGAGAAAGGCAAGCTCCCTCAAAGAGTCACCCATTTTTTAAATGACAAAAGTTACAGTTCTAAGCAGCCAAAGCCAGTTTCCCCTAACAATTTCTTGTATTGTGATACAAAATCTGAGTGCAAGGAGCTGGTAGGGGGGGTCACAGTAGCAAACCTTTTGCAATTCAGCAAATTTTGCCATTCAGTTAATGTTCTGCTGAATTGCAATAGGACCCTCCAAGACACTTAACTCAGGGGCCCTCAGCTGGGAGGACACCCATTTGAACATCTGCAACACAAGCTCTAGTTAGAACCAGCATTACAGGACCAAGACTTCAAGAAGTCTGGAATTTTCAGCACTTTCAATTGTATTTACTTTTACAAGCCTATGTTACAATAAACCAAAGTTTATGGTAAACATAGTTGTTACCCCATTGGAGTTGTAACAATTACTGAGAAACTCTGCTACTCTCACATGGGGAAGACTTGAAATCAGGAAAAGAAGAAAGGTATATGGTTCAAGCATCATGCTGAACAAGATAAATTATGTTTTCATATCTTTAAGGGCTTTGCTGAATCAGCACTTGAGTGTAATTGATCACTATCATTGCTCACAGGAGTATTGCAAAGATATAAAAGGATGGACTGTATACTGCACGGGAAAGAGAAAGCAGAGGTATGACAAGAGGAGTTTCTCTCCAGTGATGACATGTGCTGGTTTAAGCTGAACTGTAGCAGACAAACCTCTGAGGTGAAATGTATATTGTGCACCCATGTCTGAAATCCTCGTTTGTTTTGTTTTAGATAATATATAGCTATGCCAGGAAACATTATTGTTCGTTGTTTGGGCTTTTTTTGTCTATTCCATGGCTCCTGGTAGGATATGTGAATTGCTCTCAGGACACTATTTGGGTATATGCAGAAAGAATTTGAAAAAAACCCTACCAGGCTACTACTTTGAAAATTAAAAACAAAATTCAGTTTTAACATCCCAAATATATTAGCAGGTATATATGCAATATCTTTCCTTTTGTAATTTAAAAATAATTTAAAATGTACTATAAATTCATCTTGTTTGTATTTTAGAATAAAGCACTCCAAATCACTTCAAAGAAAAAGAGTACACAAGTGATCTCTATTCCACTTTCCTAAAGCATGCCAACGCGAAGGAATCCTGCTGGAGTGGTTGAATATGCTCACTCTTATACTAATTAATCCGGTGTTAGGCCCAGTCTATTACACATACGGGTCTCAACTATGGTCTGCAGTCTGCATAATTTCAGTTCATGATACTACAAAATAAAACTATCATCAAAATTTCCTATTAGTTTACACCACAGTTCTTCCCCTAGCAGCAACAATCAGTCTGGAATAAAGTAATGTCCTGATTTCATTCCTGATTTCATTTAATTTCCTTCCTGGAAGCTGGCACAGGAGTTAGACCTATGGCATTAAAATTATTCCCACAGAAGAAATCACTACAAAACGAAAAATTTTGATACAAAAGAGCATATTAACTTGCCTTGATTTTCTCTGAGTTTCCAAAGATAAATATTAACATGCCAAACAAAATAACCTATAAATTACTTATATTTCCCTTCTTATTCAGTAGGATTTTTTTTTATTATGTGTAAATACTTAGATAAAGCTGGATATTGAATTGATAGCTCATTTACCTACACACAGTTGTGTTCTGATGCTACTCCTGGTTGTGTACAGTTATCTGTCATAAGTAATAAAGACTCTGTGGGCCAAATTCAAGCCTGGAGTTTTGGCTCAACCAAATTCCATATGTATCTAAATTTGTCCTTTTTATTGTTATTTCTAAAGTGATTCAGGGGCATAAAACAAGTTTGCCCCTAAATGCTTTTGTTTAAATAATGCTTCTGTTGGGTTTCCTAACAGGTGCAGGAGAAAAGATACCTTTTGCTTTTCCACACACTTCAATCAGGTGACAAAGAGCAGATCGTGTGTTTCATTTCACCCATTCTTTTTCCACTCCTACTTTCAGATGAACAGCTACTGACTGTACTCAAAACCAATTTATACAACAGTATAGTATTAAGGATCTTTGTCTCTTGGAGGCCAACAAAGAATTCAAAAATCCCCCAATTAGACAATCATCTTAAATTTTTAACCACACTTTTCTGTGAATATTTGTACTAATTCTGAAATTTTCCATCTGTCAGTAAAGCTGATTTGTTATTAATGAAGCAAATAAATTGTTCTGAATGCAATCAGTCAATAAACTTTACTTTTTCAATTGCCCAAAGTAATCCAAATACCCCAAAGGGCACGGATCATTTGAAGAAAGTACTTGATGTACTTTTTATCTTGATGTACTTATTTATACAAATATATTCTACTTATCTATGTCAATACTGCTATTAATACTATTACTAATACCATTAAAAAGAAAAGCTGAAGCACTACAGCTCAAGAATTATAATAAAACCATACTTCAGGAGTCATGCTGGTCTTTAGAAAATAACACATCCATAAGAAATTCCAAAACACAGACATATTTTTTCATTTTCTCCCTTTTATTATGAACTGCCTAAAGACAATTAATGAATGTCTGTTCAGTATCCTAGAGACACTCCCCTTTGAGTCACCACCCATAGAGGGATTTAAAAGACATGTGGATGTGGCACTTAGGAACATGGTTTAGTGGTGGACTTGGCAGTGCTGGGTTAATGGGTGAACTCAAGGACCTTAGAAGTCTTTTCCAATCTAAATTATTCTATTTATCTATGATTAATTTAAAAAACAAAAAAAAAATTGCTGAAAGAATCTAAGGACTTAAAATAAGAACCCTTAACATTCGCAAAGCCCATCTGCCTGCCTCGAGGTGGGGACAGTCTGCAAACTCTTCCAGATATCTGACTATCCGAATTATTGTCCAAATTCTATGTAAAGGCCTCCACAGGTGAAAATGTCACGAGACCTGTTTGCTGGCTCTCACCTGAATACATTTTTTCCTGCACGCAAAGAAATATTATAACCTGGGAAAGAGAAATTAGCCTGGTTGTGGGTTGCCTGTTGATTAAATAGGTAGTTATAGTTGGTGAAAAAACTGTAAAAGGAACATTGTCTTGCATTGGCTGCTCTGACAGAATTTTATCTTAGTTACATCATTCCCTGGAAAGCCAGCACCTGATTCTTTATCCTTCTACAGATCTTCCTGTGTCTTCTCACATTAGGTTTTTCAAAGCTGGTGATGGAGGACAAGATTTTCAATTATGAATTTAGATGCACCAGAACCTAGTTATAAAATAGCTAGATTCTTCACTCATGTAAAACCAGAGTAGAGTCCTTGTCCTGAGAATAAACCACCTATTTTGTTTGAAGATTCAGTAATTTATCCTTAAATGGACTGGAGATCTGCCCAAACTAGCAAGATGACAAAGAAGACACAAGGAAACATCAACTCAGACCAACGTACCTGTTTTTTGTGGTTGCAACTTTCCTCCAGCTGGCTTAATTCAGAGCCTTTTTTCTGCCTCTTAGTTGTCAGTTTGTTCAGGATTTTTTTAATGTCCACTTCATTTGTCCTGATCACTGGTGATTGTGTATAGAGAGGTCAAACTACAAGTGTAGTTGCTTCACAATCATTATAGTTCTCTAATTCTTGTTGTCTTCACACTTCACTAAGTGGCTTATTCAATGAACTTCAGCAAATATATTACAAAGTAAGTTCCAGATAAGTTGGCAGCTCTGAACACTAATAAGAAAAGTCTTACATGAGGTCTTTAAAGCACTATTTTTGAACAACTCTCTTGGTTTATTGCCAAAAATGAGAGAGGTGATTAAGGAGGTTACTCTACAGTGATGTAACATATATCTTGTTTTGAAAGTCTCAGCATTTTTACCCATGGCTTCATGACTTCATGGCCACTCTCCACCACCCAGCTGGACAGGGGTCTGGGGCATGGAACATACAAGGACAGGCTGAGATTGCTGTGCTTGCTCAGCCTGGAGAGGAGGCGGCTCAGGGAAACATAATGACTTCTAGTTAGATACTAGGAAAAAAGTTTTCCGTAAGGGTGGTCAAATACTAGAGCTTGTACAAAGATGTCATGAAATCTCAATCCTTGGAGGCATTCCAGCTCACTGAGACATTATCCCTGACAGCCTCATTTAGTTAGGTCTCCTTTAGACAGGAGGTTGGACTGGGTGACCTCCAGAACTTCTCTTCCATTCTAAAATATTCTGTGATTGTCTGATAAAAATCTCTTGTTATCAGAAGCTGCCTTCTTTACCTGGGTACTGATTCCATGCTTAAATTTGGGATTCATGACACATATCATGTAGATATTTTGAAAACAAAGACAGTAGAGAGGAGACAAGTGCAGTTTAACAGAAATTAACACTTGTAGAAATTAAAGGTGTACTATTCCAGGTCTCTACTCAAGCTGTATTTCCATAACTTCTTTGAAAATAGAGAAACAAGTATATCTGGCATTTTATTCCTTTAATATCTTACATATACTAATTAAAAAACCCCTCAAACAAACCTGTGATTCAGTAACTCCTTTGATGGCAGTATGAAGAGTGAAAGGTGGTTTTATGAAGTGTATTTCTGTGCTTTAGAAATAAACAAAAAAGGACAGGAAAATACCAAAAGGCTCAAAGTCAATGTTCAAAAGACAAACAAGGTTCTGCAATTTTGAAGACTGACCTTAAAAAAATACAACTTTTTGTTCTTTGTTCAACTGAAAATGGAGAAGGAGGCATCAAGTACTAAATTAGCTTGAGTAGGTGTTTTCTTGGTTTTGAGAGATCTTATTACATGAACATGGTTTTTGCCCTATTAATCAGATGTAAGATTTGTCTAATACTTTGTCTCCAACAGCAGGAACAGATATATGAGAAACATTTAAAATTTTAAGGCAGTGGTAGAATAAAGCATCTTCACCTTAGATAACATATTCCCCTTGTATTAGTGACTAGCTTAAGTCTTGTAGCTGGAGATATTAATTATATTAGCTGTACTGTTAACATTAATTAGAATAGCTCTGTATGTTATTGCAACCCTAGTGCGACCCTTCATCTATAGTGGAGATGTGTAATTTCCTGTGGCAATGAGTTCTTCAGGCTAATTGTACATTTTGTAGATAATTATAATTGTAGATAATTTTGTATTTTATCCACTTTCACTATTCCCCATTTTAATTTTGCCGGATGCCCTCTTGTTCAAATGTTTGAGACAGTCAGAGGAGGAACCTTTAAATTTACTTACTCATGCCTGTGCACATTCTCATAATTTTACAATCTCTTTTTTGCCCTTCCATTCTACACAAGATATTCAGACAATATCTGCCCGATTAATTACAGGCAACAATATCTGAACCCCATAATCCCCTTGGTTCACTTTTGGACCCAATCAGGTGTAATTCAGCTCTAGTTCAGAAATTACGGATCTATTGTGGCATAACCTGACCTAACATGTCTGGCCATGGTATCAAGAATCAAGGTATAACAGTATATATCCTCAAATTAACTTAATTAATATGACATCTATTAGAAAAAAGACCTCATGCCTGTTGGAGAATTCATATTATCAGAGAAGCCCTGAAACTGTGTAACAAATTTTCCTCCTAACTTATTTTCTTTTTGACAGGTCCTTTAATATTTAGGAAAACAAAATATTTGTATTTGCTTTCCACATCAAGCATTATTTTTTAATGAAAAAAATCCACATATAGTCACTTTGAATGTTTTGTTTAGAAATATTGCTGTTGTATGCCTTTGGAGCTGTAGGGGAGATTTCACCTTCTTCATCTTTCAGGCAACCTTTTCCAAGCAGCATGCCAAAGCTGTTGATCAAAGTCATGATGGGGAACATGTTGAATTCAGATGTGGAAAACCTTGGATTACACTAATATCTCTATTTGATCAGCAATCGTCCTTACCAACACTTTAGAACACTGTTTCTCTTAAATTAACATTCATGTATTTATATGCTACTAAAATATAAACATAAATATATAAACATAAACATAAAGATATCAATTATATATTTATATGGTAAAACCAATTAAGATAAAGGTAATAGCAACAAAATTCTAATATTGACAGTTTCAGAAGTCCAGGTTAGTATATGAGCCTTTGTATCAGCTTTCTGGTGCAATTATTAAAGCATTTATCTGAAGAACATGTAAACACAAATTCTCTGGACATTCCAAAGCAGCATCTCCATAGGCCATTGTGAAAGCAGGTCAATGCTTTGCAAGAAATCTGTGAAAACTCAATTCTCAACATGATATTTTCTCAGAAACATGTTTAATAGTTTGTACAAAGAGAAAAAATATATCCTTAAATGTGGAAAACTGTAGAAGCAGATACCTTATATGAGTCCTGTGTAATACCATGGCAGTTTTGAAGTGACGGAGATTTTGATAGAGAGCAGCCATGTTGCTATTGCAATCAATAGATGATCATTTGCCCCATTTGAGCAGGAATAGCTGACACTGCACTGAGCACAGCTAAACTACACTGACCAATGAATGAGTCATACAGTCACCATGTGTCCTAGAGGCTGAGAAATCAGGTTAAGGGTGTAGTCTATTTCCCCTTAACCTGACTCAAGACTAGATAGATCATACAGGAACAGAAGGGAGTTTACTAGTTCTCCTGATTTAGAACAATTCCTCTTACAATGCAGCCTACAGTGATGAATGAGCTGTGAAAAAAATAAATGTCTATCATTCTATTTTACTACTATTTTTTACTAATTTTTTTTTTATTATTTGTGACTGAGACATCACCAGGAAAGACAAGGATGTTTATGCCTTCTAGAAGGCCGTAAACTGAAAGATTTAAGGCCAGAGAAGTACTAGAGAGAATGCAACAATGAAGGGCCATATCTGTGAGCATGCACAAACCTGAAACACCAGCAGGCTGTTTAACCAGTTGTTTCCTTGAGCCACAGTCTCTGGGAAGAAGGGTCCCATGGATTTTCATTCCTACCAAGTTCTCAAGGGGGAGGAACTGCTGTCTTGCACAAGGGCAGCTGCTCCCAGGTCTCAGTCTCCACATTTCATGGACTGTATTTATACATGGTGGAATGACTAATTCCCAGTGGTTACCACATGCTGTGCATCTCCCATGATCTGAAAGTTTTCCAAAGCAATATGCTTTTCCCATCAGTTGTTTCATCCTTGTCTTGAGGGCTGTAGCAGACAAAGATTATACTGAAGATAACAGCACTTATTTGCAAGGACACAGGAAGGGAATCTCTACTCTTCCCAGCAGGAAAATAAAACTTGTTTCAGCTATTAGACAAGGCTATGAAACTTTCTGGGATGCCATCGTGGCTCTGCAGATACCATTATGAGCTAATTCATGTATATACACAACATCCACCAGGGCTTTCTATTGACCTGGAAAGGCCATGGGATGCAGAGCACTGAACGAAAAACCTCCCGAGGCTCCCACAGATGCCTATAACAGCGGCAAATCATTCTTCCACATTCACTGGTTTATCACTCTCTGCTGCACATCCTGGTGGGTCAGCTGCACCCTCATGGCTGATTATCACATCTCAGCTGAGGAAGAGTGTTCTTGCAAACCACCTTTTTGTTCGTCTGATTATGCTCTTGCATTTTTCCTGCATTCAACAAAATAGCAGTAAGACAAATCCAAGGCAAAAAGTCTGCTTTTGTCAGTGGTAACAGAGTCAAGCACTGAGATTCGGTTTTTAAGATGATACATTTTTTAATGCTGGTAATAGAAACTGGAATTACATATGTTAAGGTAATTAAATCTCATGCTTCCAGGAAAAATGCCTCTGTCCTACTGATAGTCCTGGATATATGATTTATTGAACAGATGTATCTGTATCAGACATTACTGAGCACAAAAGAGTGGGTTGATGAATCTATTATGTCCCCTGCAGGGGAAATCACCACTCTTTTGGTTTGTGCTAGTCACAAGCTACATTAGCATAACAGATCAGACAGAGCAGAAGGCAACTACTGCTTTGGGAATAGAAGGCCAGGATCACATCCAAACTACAAGGCTTATTAGTGGAACAAGCAAACATCAAATCAGCATCTGCTGGGCCTGGTGGGGTTCACTATGGGATGCAAAACTGGGAGTCAGCATATTCCTTGGCATAGATCAAAAAGTCATTAAAATCAGAGATGTCACCAGAAGACCAGAGGAAATCTAAGTGTGGTGCCAATGCAAAAGAATGAAGAGACGAGAGTAATAGACCAGAAAATTAGGCTTCTGTAGCCATAAACATGTTGGAATGAATCTTTCAGTAGAGATAAGGTGTTTATTAAAATAAATCAAAAGGGGCAAGATGATACAGTAGCAACAGCTTAATATTTGCCAATGCCAATAACAAAGGACAACTATAATCCTCTGTTTTCATTTTGCTCCATGGAGTTGACTGGTAGACACTGACTTTATATTGCTCTTTGCAATAAATACCAGAGAAGAGCATAGGAGCAACGATTTCCAAAGGAGAGGTGTCATGCTAATAAAAAAACCACCACATTGTGGAGGGGTTATGTTAGATAATAAATAACACGTATATTATTATGTACCTACATGTATATATGCATATAATATGTAAATAATAAATAAGAAGTATTATTTATCATAGAAAAAGTCAAAGTATCTAAATAACTTGAGGGCACAGATGGAAAACAGCACAGCAAGCAAGAGATGTGGAGAGAGCTGACAAGAGGAAAACTATAAGGCAGCAAAGAGACTTCTTCAGCTTCTTTCTTGCTTATCCTTTTCTACGTATTAGAAAGCAAAACAGAACCTACAATATCAATAAAAGCACTCCTCTCTTACAGGAACTGTTGCTCTTGAGCTTTCACAATTTTTTATATCACAATGGACAGAACTATCAGGAGGCCAGTGAATCATCCAGTACTCATTTATGTCCTCCATTTCTTCTGACAATTATTATTAAAGGGAAGATTCTGGGGAAAATATATGCACTGAGACCTGATTGTAAATGGTATGAGCAAGTTTTATTGCAATTACGTGGGCACATTCCTAATAGGAATCCATACTTGAAGAAAAATTAACTGAGCTGCTGAGTGAATCAGCATCAATCTTCTCCATTGTGTAATATTAATGGAAATTACAAAAGACTCATGCTAGAAATCACTTTCAGAGACAGAAATAGATATTGCCCTGCTTAAATGGATGTTCCAGGCAAACAGGCTATTTTAATCATGGTGTAAACTTCAGCCTCTTTGAAAAACTCACTGTAAACCTTAAGGGCATCCTTGTCACTAGAACACACGAGTTATGGATCTGCATCACTGTCTTCTAGAAACACATCATGAGAGGTCTCTTTTGATTTTAAGAATTCTTTTTTAATTATTATTATTACTGGAAAAGAATAATGAGGCATTATTTTGCTACATATAATTTTATCCATCAGCTGGATCTAACTGCTTCATAGAAGCAATGCCAGTAGAAGTTACCTTTACCTCAATAAAAATGCTATCTATAGATACAAGATAGGCAAAAGCAGAGCACCTGAGAGTGTTTCTGCTGGTAGCAGGTGTAGATATAGAATCATTTAAGGGAAGAGACAAGTCAAGATGGAAGAGGTTTTCTGATAAAGACTGTTTTTCAGGATGTGAAAGACATTCCCAACTTTCCCTTGTACAGTACTTGAAGGCACTGGGAGAACACAGTTGATTTAGTGTCATAAAAGGCAGGTATCTACTTGCTCTAGAGGTTCAGGGCCAAACTGAATGCATCTCATGCTAGTTTGTGCACGATAGCATATGATAAATGGCTAGAAAACAGAAAAAGTCAAATTTACTCATAAGAGAAATTGGACCAGCTTCCATATTTCTGAATTTGCAGTGATTTTCAGCACGAAGACCTTTCTCAACCTATACAATATACCTTGAGAAGAGAAATCTCTCCATATGACTGTCATTTTCATTATACCAAGGCAAGCAAAGGGATTTTCCTCTCCTATTCCAGGGAAAAGCCTTGGAACCACATAAATTTCACATTTGCTGTTGTTTAGACAAGGCTGATGTTCACCAAGCATAAGTCTTCAGATCCTAATCAAACTTGTATCCAAGGAATACCTTTGTGGATACTCCTTGGATACTCCTTTGTGATCCTGCTTGGTCATTCACGTTTTAGGGTTGGAGAGATGAACTAATTTAAAAACATCAGAAGAGTTATAATTTTAGGTAACACCTGGATCATGGCAGTGTAATGAGTCAGAGAAATTCACCTCCAGAATACAAATGCCCCTTTACTGCTTTTTGTTTGTCTTTATCACTTGCCAATTCCCAGTGATTTGGATCAGTTACGTCTGTAGGAGCATACTTTTAAGATTTTCTAGGATATGCTTAAATTGAAGCTTCTGGAAAGAAGAGNGAAAAGAAAAGGGAATGGGGACAGAGTAGTTCTAGTTACTCCAACTCATTTTTCTCCTTTGACTAAAATATCATTTCATGTCCACTATACCGGATTGCCGCAACCACTCGTTTGACCTGGTCTGAAGGGAAACTGTGAATTGCAAAGAGGTTGAAATAAATGCCTGGTTAGCTTAACATGTTACCTTTATATGATTATTGCACGTTGCTGGTTAGCGAGGTTAACTGCAAATGAATATTTATTGCTATGGGATTGCCATTAGTGTCTTATTGTAAGTTGGATTGAAGCTTGGAAGCAGAGGTGCTTTTAATGTTTGAACAGTTATTTCTAGTTGGTACAGCATGTTTCTTCCCTCACATTTGTAGGCTATTAAGAACATCCATGCTGATTTGAATAGCTTCTACTATCCCAGCCCTTACCCAGTTCATTGCATGTGTCATGGCAGGGGAAGAAAGGGAAAAAGATTAGCTTTGGTTCTTTAAGAAAAGAGACTCACATGATCACATTCTTATTTTCTTCCTTTGTGTGTGTCCTTCTCTAGTCATGTTCCACTGTGTTGTTCAAATGTGGCAAAGGGTGTTTAAAATAACTAAATTCATGTATATTTTTGCCTTTTAAGTGCTCAGATGAAAGGAAATTTCACATCTTAGCAAAACACAAGAAGATGAACATAGGAGAAAACATTACCAAATACCTCAATTATGGGTTGCTTCAGACAGAAATCACAAACAGCAAATTAAAGGGCAATCAAGCTTCATTAGCTCTGATTCCCTCAGAACTGCTTCTTTACTATTTTTCTTTCCAAAAGGTACTTGTTTTTACAGATATCATTAAGGTGTGCTGGATTTCACAAGACTGACTGAAGCCTGTTGGAGACAGCATGAGCATGTCCATTGGCTCCAAAAGGATTTTGGGTCAAGCCCTAACACTGCAGGGGATGACAGATTACACGAACCAGAGATGTGTCTTTGTGAAATGTACAGTTTGCTTCTCCCACCATTCTTTTATTGTTAATGTTATAGAAGATTTATATATCACACTGGTGGTCAGTATAAACAGCAATCAAAAGGTAATGATGTATTTCCTAGAGGGGCTTTCACACTGTCTACCTTTGGGTCTTTTATGTTAACAGTTCCATCTTGCTGGGTTTTACATTCCCCCGTTGTTAAAGATCATTTTTGCCCTTTTCAGGGAGAATACTAATACAAACCCCTCTATGAAGTAAACCTTCAAATGGATTTCTTTCTTTTCATGCACCACATGAAGACATCACACGGTGGCATTTAAAAGTGGTGTGAATTTTCCCTTGGAAGAGCCGGCACACCTACTGAAGGTAATGGGAAAGAACAGCCTCCATAACTTACCCTTGTGTGGCATCTCTTAGTAAGATTTTCAGACTCAGGCAAGTTGGTTTTTGATACTCCACCCTTTTATGTGGTTGCATCTGGGTGTTTCGCATGGACGCAAATATTACAACCAGCCATAAACTCACTCCTCTCCTTCGCACAGCCAGCTATAAGTTTTGGCTCACTGAGCTCCTGGCAGACAGTATTCCACAGGCAGACTATGAGCTTTTACTGCTTTCCTTCTAACAGCTGGCAATCCATATATTTACTGAAGACCAAACCGTTCTCTAACATTCTGACAAGCTTCATGTTAGCATCTGTCTTCATAATATCCAGCAAAAAGACACGGCCATCAGTTATGAGAAATGAAGCTTCAGGCTATACCCAAGTTCCTGATCAGCAGTTCTCACAGTACCCTATCATCATGGTTCCCTATACCTGTTTTACAGACTAAAACCAAAATGAAGGGCTGCTAAGTTTTGGTTCCACTATCAAAATCCAAGGCACATAACAGAAATTCATCACTACCTTTTCTGCTCATAACTATTGCTGTCCTTCCACTGTCAAAGAGGCCATCCAGGCTTTCTTCTACTAACTGCAACTGAAACTGACACTACTCAGTCCCTTTGAGATCAGAGCACTTTTCTTCTATTGAAAAGCTTAAACCTGCATCTTTAAAATTCAGACTTCCTGCCATTTCTTCTTGTAAGGGTACAGGAAAAAAACCTGTCATCACAAATCTACAGACAACACCTACAGAAGTCACTAGGAGCTGCACAGGTGCAAAACTCACCAAAACAAATTTGTAAAGTGTTCTCCTACATAAGAGACATCCCATAAAATATTATACTGCTTGCACATTGGATTTGCTACTCTGTTATATCACTGCCAGTGAGGCTAGGACTGGGTCTGTAATGGCTGAGGGCAGAACTGAGCAGAAGTAATCAAGCCCCTGTTACTTATGTCAGTGATTCTAGCTGAGGCTAGTCCTGCAGGAAAATAAAACTCCACTTGAACAGGCCCGACATATTTGGCCCCCAGGTAAATAGCTATAGGCTATACTTCAGCTTTCTTATGAGAACAGATTACAAACAAGGCAGAAAAGTGTCTGAATAGGTTACCCAGTCTAGTCCCAACTTCCACCAGAACTATTTACACCTGTCTAACCTGTTCCTAATGACTTCTGTTGATAAAAATCCCTTACATTCCTTAAATAGTATATTCCCCGTGCCACACTTACAAGCTCTTATCTACAATATTCATGCCATCACTCTTAACAGATCTATATAACAGATTTTAACAGATCTATATAAAGCAACAAGGACTTCTCACATGTGACATGTGACCAGGGATACATGTCAAATAAAATAAGACTGCAGTCATCTGCCACTGGGACCTCAGGTAACCATCAAAGTGCTGAGCAATCCGTACTCTGACTGAAGCCAGAAGCTGTCAGAAGGAGTCTTGCTCTATGCAAAACTTGTGTCCCAGAGAAATAAAATTAAAGCATTTGGCTTGGCTCAGCTCAGGACTATGTTCACACTGCCTGTAAAAGGCCAGCAAGGAAGCAGAATCCTGACAGATTACTGTGGTATTTCTTGCAGAACCAGCCAAAATTACAGAGAGCTGAGTTAAGAAGACAGCTCTGAAGATCACCTTGTGCAATACCCCAAGTCTAGAGCAAGGTAAAGCAGAGTACGTTGCTCAGGGCCATGTCCATTTGGATTTTGAATATGCTCAAGGAGCAGGACTCCACAACAATTATGAACAACTTATTCCAGTCTTCAGTCATGTTTACAGTAAAAATCTTTTTTTCTTATTTTGGCAAGATCCTCAAAATAGGATAAGCAATTGATCTGAATTATTAAAGGGATTGGTGATAAAACTGCCTATAAAAATAAGATAAAAAAAAGGTATTTCTGTCAGAATATTAGTGGGATAAATCACAGCTAAAAACCAAGTCAGAGCTGCATGGTGTCAGTAAATTGAGATTTATGTACTATCAGAAGCAAACAGCCTGGAAATCTATGGCACAAATAATGCTCTAATACACTTGCTGATCCCAGAGAGGTTTCCTTCTGCTATGCCCAAAATCTTGTTCACGGGCAAAAATAAACACACCTAAACCCAAAATTTTAGTCTTAGTATAAGTGAGGTCTTAACAGTCTAATTCAAGAAGCATAATTAGTCTAGATATAATTAACACAGAAAAATAAATCCAGATAGAACCCTCAGTATTGATTGTATAACTCTTTAGACTGTAACAAACACTCTTATTTTTTATCTTTTTCCTGAAGTTATGCTCGCCCTTCTGCTGATCCTCTAGTCTCAAAATCAGTAGGATCAGATTGTCAGAGAACCTAGACAGAGTCATCAATCTCCAGAATCCCTCGCTAGGAGGAATATGATGTTCATGTAGGTGGTTTCTTTGTCCTCCCTCTAGTATCTACTTGGGGTAATTTTTAGCTGTTTTAAACGTGCTTTTATGCCTTGTTTTGTCTTCATTGGTTTCCACCTCTATGTTAGATCTGAAGGGCCAAGTTCTGGTGCACTTTGGTCACAACAACTGCCTGCAGTGCTACAGGCTTGGGAAAGAGTGGCTGGAAAGCTGCCCGGTGGAAAAGGACCTTACTGTGGACGTCAACAGCAGCTAAACATGAGCCAGCAGTGCGCCCAGCTGGCCAAGAAGGCCAATGGCATACTGTATCAGCAGTAGTATGGCCAGCAGGACCAGGGCAGTGAGTAAGTACTGTGTCCATGCTGAGTCCTGTGTCTAGTTCTGGACCCCTCACTCCAAAAAAGACATTGAGGTGCTGGAGCATGTCCAGAGAAGGGCAATGAGCTGGGGAAGTCATATATAAGGATGTGTCAAGTCATATGTAAGGAATAAGTGCTATGGAGAGAGGCTGAGGGAGCAGGAGGTGTTTAGTCTGGAGAAGAGGAGGCTCAGGGGGGACCTCATCACTCTCTACAACTACCTGGAAGGAGATTGTAGCCAGTGGGGGTTGGCATCTCCCAGGAAACCAGCAATAGGACAGGAGGGCACAGCTTGAAGTTGCACAAGGGGAGGTTCAGGTTGGACATTAGGAAGAATTTCTTCATAGGAAGAGTTCTCAAGTATTGGAATGCACTGTCAGGGAGGTGGTGGACTCACCATCTCTGGACAAGAAAAAACTGGATGAGCTACTTACTTCCATGGTCTATTTGATAAGGTGGTGATTAGTCAAAAGCTGGACTTGATGATCTTAGAATCATTCCAATCAAAATGAATCTGTTATTCTGCGATTCTTTAATTTAGAAAATTTTACATGTTAAGATACTCTTTATTTGTACTTTTTGCTATCCCTAAAGTCTGGTTTTTTTCCAGCTGTAGGTCTGTGTTTAATTAACAACCATTATTGAGTTGTTTGTAGTGTCAGCCTGTGCCCATCTCTCCTCATCCCATGACTGTACTTCTCTGCACCACAAACATTGTCTTCACTTCTCAACACCCGTATTTTGTGCTAAGGTCATAAATATTTCATTTATTTACATTTTGTTCCTACTATCTACCTAAAAGTAAGGTGGTATCATAGAAAGATAAGTGATGCAATTTAGCCATTGACACCTGGTCAATATAAGATATTGATGTCAAAGCCAAATGAAGTAAAACAAATCTGCAGGCAGGTCAGACGAAGTTACTACAGAGAAAGCCTGACAAGCCTCCCTCAGAGAACTTGACAACTGCAGAAACCCTGCATCTATGAGTAGCAATGGTATATCACAGAGCTACATGGGCACTCTTGGGAGGGGATAATTGTGCTTCTGAACTGAAAGCACATCACCTTCACAGCTGTAGCAGGTCTTTGGACTATGTGCTAGGACAAGCTATCATTACCTACACCTTTATTTTGCCTGAGGTGCTAGTAATGGAGGCCTCTGACATTTCAGTCTGATGCCTTTAAATATCATTCTTATTCACACACATCCCAATTCACAGGTTTGAAATACAACTCTAAAAAAACATCCATTCCCACCTGCATTCTCGACACAGGTTATGCTATAGTGACATTATGCACTTGGAGAAATAACACACTGCATTTGTCCGGTCTTTGGCCTAAGTCTATCTTGATCCAAATATTTTTGCTACAGAATAATGGGAGATAAAAACTCCATATTCAGGTGTTTTTTCATTAAGATTGGACGGTATTTCAATAGATATGACAGGAAGATCAAAATATCTTTCTGTGACAGTGCAAAATCTAATTGTGTGGTTATATCAGAGAGCAAAATAACAAGAGTACTGGGCACAGGGTTATACAACTCTGTAAAGCTCAGCAGCATTACACCTCTTGGCTTAATTCTGCCTTCTGGAGAAGGATAGCAGCATCATCTAAGATTCACTGATAAAAAGCAACATAAAATTTCTTAATGATCATGGATACATTTTTTTCCTTTGACTCCTTGCTAAAAGAACCTCAACTTTCAGGACCAAAGGTGATCTCTAAAAGCTACCCCAAACAGAAATAGCCCCCACTAAAACCAATGAACCAAGCAACCAAAAAACCAAAGTAAACAAAAAAAAAAAAAGGTTCTGTTTTTATTTACAGCTTCCTATTTCCTATTTATAGTTGTTTAAAGAATGAAAATTATACATTTCTTCAGAACAAGAATAAGCAATTGCAGAATATTGGTGCGTATGCCAGGCTCTGTAATCAGTTAATACTCCAATTACAGAAATGTTTTTAAAACACTATAAGAGAAAAAGTTTCCCTATAACAACATGTCAAAAAATTAAAATATATTCAAAAAATCTTGCTAAGGCACAATTTTCTGTCTGAAAATGCTGATTACATACAATAAAAGCATTTAAAAATCATGCGGTAATTTTCTTCATTTTCACACTTCGATATAATTAAAAAGTTTTGAGTTGTACTATTCTGACATAAATTTGTTACAGATTATATTATGGAAGTCAGAACAATGTAGATGAGCATAAATGAAATCTTTCATAAGGTGACCTGTCAAAAAAACCCCAAAACTAAAACAACAGCTCTAAATTTGAGATGAAATAAAATCATAAAAGTCACACAAATTAATGTGGGACAGAATTTTTATTTTCAAAATGGTACTAAGTGTTCCATTAGTTTGTCACATAATGTTTGAATCTAGGACAGCTAGAATAGGAAAAGTGAATTCAAATGTGCTCGCAATAGTATTAGTATTGGTCTCAAAAAATATCACAATACCCAGATGTCTAATTTCCTTGGAAGAATAATTCCTCTTCTTTCATGGAGATGAAACTCCTTCTCCAGTTACTAACTGCAACTTCCAAAGACACTTCAAATTTTCTCAACCAATGTTTATTAAAAAAGAAAAATTGACGGTGATTTTCAGAGACTGACTAAACCCAACAAAAACATACTCTCTGAATAAGAGATGTAAAACTTTTTGCTTTAGATATGAGAAGAAATTTTCCATGAGCTCTGTTCATTGTCTTGGCTGGGTTCATAGTGAATTTCTAACCTGTCAGATGAATTTATGAAATAGGAAAATTTGTCTTGGTTTGTCATATCCATTTTTCTTGATTTGACATCAGCTGGCTCTGGATCAAACAAACAGAAATAATATTTATACAAAGGTTTTTTAATTAAAAGATTGGTCTTCTAACAAGAAAAACTACTTCTGTTACTGAATGCTGAGAGAAAGAAGATGATTCTGGATCTTGTGACCACACTGTCAGCTTTTTATGAGGTATCTTGCACTGAAAATTAGCAACTGTTTATACATTAAGAATGAGATTTTCAAAGGGAACTCACTTGCCTAAATCCCACTGAAATCAAAAGAGCCTACAGATTCCTAGTATATATTTTCAAGTACTTCTATGCACAATAGGGAAGCATCCAGTCCATCTAACCTCACCCATAGTGAGAAGTAACTATATTCTTCTATTCAGTGAAGTCAGTGGATCTTTTGTCTCAGCAGGCCTCCTAACTTAGGTGCTTAAGATTCATTGATATAAGAGCTTAGACCCCTTGCAGCTTTATGGGAAACTGGCTTAAAGCTGAATATCCAGACTTTCAAATGAAAAAGCTGTAAACAAGCCTAAGCTGTGAGGAAGTGAAAGTACATTTTGATTGATAGTTTTAAAGCGCAAATTATGAACTTGATTAAATTGGAAATGATTACAGCTACTATTCCCATTATGATATTTGAGTATGGTCTAACAGCATTCTTTGCATTTCAAACAGGTGGTTTTTTCATAGACCCTGAAGCAGGTGGTATACATGTCCCTATCTTTCACTGTCCTGCCAAGTATCTGCATGGTATAAGGAGACACCCATGCACGTTTGATCAGAGAATTAAGGTCCGAGTTCATTGTCAACAGCAAATAATGGCTCAAAATTATGTCTTTGATGACCATACTTTTATGTCTATATTGCATGGAAGATGTATTGAGAATAAACCACATGGAATAAAAGCATAATGCATAATAAAAACTATAATTAACCTCTATAAATAGTGGGATAACTGACATAGATAAAAATACTATTATGAAAAATTAACATTCAAGAGGTCATTGTACAATTCTGGTCTGCACTGGTGTGGCTTCGCCTCAAATACTGTGTGCAGTTTTGGGTACCACATTATAAGCTATTAGAAAGTATTTCAAGAAGGGCAATGAAGACGGTGAAAGGCCTGGATGGGAAGCTGTATGAGGAGCGGCTGAGAGCACTTGGTCTGTTCAGCCTGGAGAAGACTGAGGGGACACCTCACTGCAGTTACAGCTTCCTTGTGAGGGGAAGAGGAGGGGCAGGCACTGATCTCTTCTCTATGGTGACCAGTGACAGAACCTGAGGGAATGGCCTGAAGTTGTGTCAGGGGAGGTTTAGGTTGGATATTAGAAAAAGGCTCTTCGCCCAGAGGATGGTTGGGCACTGGAACAGGCTCCCGAGAGCAGTGGTCACAGCACCAAGCCTGACAGGGTTCAAAAAGTGTTGAGACAATGCTGTCAGGCACATGGTGTGACTCTTGGGAATGGTCCCATGCAGGGCCAGGACCTGGACTTCAATGACCCCTGTGGGTCCCTTCCAACTCAAAATATTCTATGATTCATGAAATCTTTTTGACTATGAGATTGTGCAAACATAAGGACAGATCACCTAGGGAGATTTTAGTCTCTCTGTCATTGGAGGTTTTCAAAAGCAGCTCAGAGAATCATCTGTCAGGAAAGACATAGATATGGCTGATCCTTCCCCTGGGTCAGTGGCCTCTGCAGTGGCCATGCCAGCCTTCCTGAGTTCTCTCCCTCTGATTTCTTTGATTTTTATGATCCATGTTAATTAGCTTCCCAAATCCTTCTTTGCCCTCTTTTTGCCGTGTTATCCTTAGGGAATATGTGTCGCATGAAATAAAAATGTATTCCTTTACTGGAGTCTTTTTTGCTCTAAATTCAGCAGTTACAAAATCAATACCAGCTAGACAGCAATGAAATCTTTCTGCCTTCTTTTCTCCAGTCAACTCTGTTTAAAGAAGAAGGAGGCTATTACACCACATATAAAATATTGATCTAAAAGAGACTAAATGTGCATAATGCACGAGAAAAGCTGAAATATCTGTTTTGAAAAAGTCTAGCATTTTTATTTTGTTATATAACAGTCTTGTTTACTGTCATTTTATTTTACACTTTGAATATAGATAAGCAACTCTCAACTAATTTCCCAAGAAGCAATATGGGAAATATTTAAAATGTGCAGTGTTCTGCTGGGCCATGTCTCTTTGCAAACACCTAATTCTCAGCCTTCAATCCTTTTCCCTCAGCTTCAACGACTCTCACCAGAACTCGGGCTTAGGCCACCAGCACCGTACCAGGCAGAGGGTGATTTTATTTGATCAGGAGGACTGTCACATGCATCCTGGCACACCTTGCAGTATTGTTGGCAGGCAAGCCCACCTAACATAAAACAAGATATTCAGTGGGGCAATTCCTTCCCATAGAACTGTGTGCTTTCAAATCTATTTTTGTGCATAATGTCTTCATCTAGCCAAAACAAGGTTTCAAATACATTTTAGTTAGTGCTAGGTCCAAAAATAAACTTAGTGAATGACTGTTCTGACAACTTAATTTTATGTGCTTGGCTCTGGAGTGGAATTTAACATTAAACAATAATTTGAGAAAACAGTAGAATAATTGTGGGAGAGTTCCCAGACTCTTTCTACTCTGAACGTCTGCCCTACTGAATAAACTACATAGCCATTTTCACTAAGGCAGTAAGTCTTGAATTGTTCTCTGAAAAACAATGAGAAGAGGGATTGAATTCTCCTCCAGATTTCTCCCCACCTTCTATGTGCACTTGGGTAGGCAGAATGAGGGCACGTAGGGAGCTGATAAGGGTCTTCTACGTCTAAATGCTATTGTTTGAAAGGAAGCAAACACTCTTTTTCAACTGACTTTTAGAGGGCAGCAGTAAACATCATTCCTCTTTGAATGGAGCCCAGTTTTACAGAAGTGTCCTAGTCTTGTTTTGTTCCTGAGAAAACCCATCAAGGGAGACAGGCACAGGGGTGTCTGCTTTTGGGATCGTTGTCAAGCTGAAGCCTGACAGAGAGGCCAAACTGCTCTGTTACTGTCTGAGATACATTAAAATATGGAGATAGCTGCTGAGGGTGTTCACCATAAGAACTGGGTGGCAACACAGCAGGAGGATTTCGGATGGAATTCTACCTCAAACCCATCTCAGTACTGGACTCCTATATCCTTCAGCTGTAACCAGGACAGGGCAGCTAACAGTAGACAAAGTAATCTTGACTTTTCTGGCTTCCAGTCAATTGAAATCTTTATGTGTAGAACTCAATTTATGCTTTTGAGAGCTGAAATAACTGTTGTAGATGTTATGTGGTGGGGAAAAGTCAACACTGTTTTAGATTGTTGCATAGATGGATCTGGTTCTCTTCAACATCTTCATTAATAACTTGGATGCAGGACTGGAAGGGATACTGAGCAAGTTTGCAGATGACACAAAACTGGGAGGAGCTGTTGACTCCTTGGAAGGCAGGGAGACCCTGCAGAGAGACCTCCACAAATTAGAGAGATAGGCAATCACCAACCATATGAAGTTCAATGAGGGGAAGGGTCAGATTCTGTGCCTGGGATGGGGCAGCCCTGGATGTTCATACAGACTGGGGAATGAGATGCTGGAAAGCAGTGCCATGGAAAGGGACCTGAGGGTTCTGGTCAATGGCAAGCGGAATATGAGTCAGCAGTGCCTTGGCAGCCAGGAGGGCCAACCATGTCCTGGGGGCATCAGGCAAAGCATCACCAGCCAGTTGAGAGGGAAGATTGTCCTGCTCTGCTCTGCACTGGGGTGGCCTCACCTTGAATATTGTGGGCAGTTTTGGGCACCATAATATGAGAAAGATATTCAGCTATTAGAGAGTGTTCAAAGGAGGGTAATGAGGATGGTGAAGGTCCTTGAGGGGAATCCGTATGAAGAGCATCTGAGGGTGCGTGGTCTGTCCATCCTGGAAAAAAGAAGACTGACTGAGAAGAGACCTCATTGCAGTTACAACTTCCTTGTGAGGGGATGTTGTATACAGATAACACACACAAAAGGTAATAAATAATATTCCTCCATCATCCAACACCCAGTCTCTGTTAAAAAACATCCTGTTATAATGAACTGTGTCATCAAAGCTCTACAAAAAAAATCCTGCTTCTGAAGATTCTCACAAAAAAAAATTCTAGCTAAAGCAGTCCTACAAATAGCCTTCCAGAAAATCCTGTCACTGTAGAGAATATTTTATCTTTTTGAACATCTGAACAAGGCTACGTGTCAAGGAACCACGCACAACCCTCTTTTGAATTCTATAAAAACTGAAGACAAATTTTGGGGAGTTAGGAGCAAGGAAGGGGGAAAGAGAACCAGATACTTCAGCTGGGAGTCACTCCCCAACCTCTCCTCACCTCTTTGCCACCGCGTGCTGCCTGACTGCCACGGAAGACACTGGGACTGTGCCGACCCAGAGAGAACTGCGACCCACGTTACGTGAGTTTGCCTCATCTCTCTGACTTTCTGAAGGTCAGGAAGGCACAGCTCGGGGAGAGCTCTGCAGGGATCCCTGCAGCGTGATTCGGCGTGAGTGGCAGAGCCAAGCACCCTGGCTGCATTGCAGAGAGCTGACCCCCTGCTGCTAAGGGATAACATCGGAGAAAATAAAAAAGACAGAAAAAAGAAGAGGCTAAACCTGCTCTTCCCCACACACACACACACGCATACACCGATATCCTGGTAAAAAGGTTAGTTTTGTGGTGGTATTCTTTCTCTCTGCTTCTAAAAATGAATCTTGGCATTTTTCCTATCTTTCTTTCTTCTCTCTCTCCCTGCATCTCCTAGCAGTTAATCAATAAAAAATCAGTTTTTGAAATCAACAGATAACTTGGTTTGAGTTTTAATTTTGTTGGGAAAAATATTCAAATCTGAAGTTCTGTCTGCAATATTTAAGCAGATGGTAACAGGGGAAGAGGAGGGGCAGGCACTGGTCTCTTCTCTGTGATGACCAGTGACAGGACCTGAGGGCACATGGGTTCTATGCAGGGACTAAGAGCTGGACTCGATGATCCTTGTGGGTCCCTTCCAACTCAGAATATTCTGTGATTCTGTGAATTCACAGCCTTGTTAACTCAGAGAGTTTTGCTGGAGTAATTAAAACTTGGGATTTCTTTTACTTACTTTCTTCCTCTCTAATAAGATGACTGCTACTTAAAAATCTCTGTGCTAAACAGAGATCTCAGCATGGTAGATCATAGTAAAAGTTTAGTTTCTAATCCTACAAAGACATGTAATAAACTTAACTTTCAGAATGTGAAGTGCTACAGACGCACCACTCAGTTTGGACCGAGTTTTCTGCTCTATTTTATGCTGCTAATTGCAAGAAGGTGGTGTCTTGAAGTCTTCATTATTCTGTTAGCTCATTTTAAAGTAAGAATAGAATTTGTGAACTTTAGAGCTGTGTTATCAGGGTAACTAAATTTTATTTCTATTATAACTATTATTTTCTATTTCTATTATAACTATTTATTTTATTTTTATTTTTTATTAAACTTCTACCAAGACCTTGGCCTGGAAACAATCACATAAGAAAGGGTTGTCAGAATTGTACCTATTAAAGTACATGGCCAGATTTTTAGAGATGATTAGTATTAGCCCTGGAAACTTGAGGCCACCAGAGTTTCCTCATCTGAAAAATACATAAAAAAGTTTTGGTCTTTGGTTATCATTCCCTGCACATGGGTTTGCACTTCTATATGCGTACAGTCAAATATAGTGCTTGTGTATGCTCGTAATCTTGAAGATCTTTTTTGACTTTCAGAGATGTGTGTCTGACCACTGGTGAGTGAACAGTACTCTTTCTTGGTAGAAAATCAGCTTAATTTTATTCTTCATCATCTGTTTCCATTTTTCGCATTTTCCCTTGAGGGATTCATCCCTCATCTTATTGTAACTTTGTGGCCATTTATTGCAAAGTTTTGGTAGATTTCCTTAGTGGAATTCCGTTATTGAAAATGGTAAAGGGATATTTTTACATCCACATTGTGACACTGACTTTTACAAAACCACTTAAGTGACCATTGCTTTGAAACAAAGCTGGAAAAAATATACAATACCAGACTTTAGTTCTGGTTGAGGATATCCTTTGACAAAGACAGAATGATTCTATTGTCTAGGGACTAAGTCTTCACCTGAGAGGAAAATCACCTCCTTCTTGTAAAAATAATTTAATAGAAGTGACTGGCAGACAGCCCTCTGCCCCCTCCACTCTCAGCAGTGCAAGCTGTCTCCCAGCCAAGAACTTCTGCACCACATATTGTTCATAAAGATTAACACATCTTTAAATATTTCATGTATAATGACACAGCTTCCATGGGAAAGACTGAAAGCTATTCAATCAATGTGCTGATAAGCTGGGTGTCAAGGCAGTCCCCAAGGAAATAGAAGTCTGGACATGTTCAGGCAAATTCAGAAATGGAATCTATATCTGACACATCACTGTGGAACAACCCCAAGCTGCCAAGTATCACATAAAAAAAGGGGCTGCAGCATCTGCTGCTGCTTTTATTTAGGACCTAACCCAGCAATTATCATTTGGAAATTCCTTACTGATGCGTCCTGCAGACAGCCTGAAGGAATGCTTCACTGCTGAGCTGAATATAACTTGCATAAATCACACCACAGCAGAGGAAGGCACCTATCACTCTTTAAAAATATTTAGACACATAAAGGCGAAGATCGACCTGTGTCTGTGGGATTTTCACAAGTCCCTGGATGTCTAAATATGATTTGGAGATTGCACAGTTAGGAGTTCAGCACTTAATGCATTGGAAAATCTCTCTGGGCTTTACAAATTTTACACCAAAATCTAACTTTTAATTGGCCTTTCGGCAAGCAGGGCTGTTTCTTCCTCCATTCCCCCCTGTTTTATACTCTCTTGGCTTTAACACTGTTGTATGCTTCATTTGTGCTGAAGCACAAAAGAGAAGAATGATGTCCAAGGAATCTCTCTTTGGACACACAGTTAGCATCTGCGTTCAGATTGGGATCAATTCCAGCAGTGCTGGTGTGTCACTGAGATCCAACCTTACTTGATGCACAATTGCTGCTCGATAATTATGCAATAAACTCTTGATTCACCAGGTAGTCAACAGACAAAATATATGTACACATCTATTGAGACGAAGTAACTCAAGAAGCTCAGCTTCTCTGCAGACCTTTTCACGTTAAACACACCAAAGATATGCAGTTATGCAGTGATCCATTTGTGACCTTACATGTGCTAAGATATATAGATCTAATATTTCATTTTGGAGAAATGGTTTATTTCCAGCAGTAAATATGATGTTTGTGAAATGAGAATAGGCTATTTCAAACTGTTATAAGGCCACTGAATAATTGAATTATTGCTCATCAGGGGACAGTGTAATTTGTTACCTGTGTGATTCCAACACTCTGAATCAAAGTAATTACATTCATGGTGTCATTTACTGAAATAATGCTGTGATGGTCTCTATGAAGAGAGAGGCAGTTGCTGAAAGGATCTTGTTGAAATAATAGCAACAATTCAATTGGTCCTCTTGCTTCATTCATTGTTACTTTATTATACGGCTAAATAGCTCATTCAGCTCTGCTTTGTTAGAGTGACAAATATAAGCTTTGGAAATAGTATCTATGGGGGTAAAAAAGCACAGCTTCTAAGGGAAAAGTACCAAATGGGCCCTTTTAGCATCATAAATGGACAAATGACAAATGGTAGAATAAATTTATATTATAAAAGAAAAAGAGAAGAACACAAAGTCAGATTTTATTATCCTTTGAAAATTCAGTGGCAAGATGCCACTAGAGATTTGTCTAGTGTAAAAAACTGGTGGGAGATATCTAGAGATTGTTTCAAACCACAGAGTGGTCACTTCCAAATCTCATGAACTAGGCTTCAGAAAGCTAAGCCATTTTGGTCTGTTCAGCCTGGAGGAGACCGAGGTCAGACGTCACTGGGGTCTGCAGCTTCCTCTTGAGGGGCAGCACCCATCTCTACTCTCTGTGACCAGCAACAGGACCTGAGGGAACAGCTAGAGCTGTGCCAGGGGAGGTTTAGGTTGGATACGAGGAAAAGGTTTTTCCCCCAGAGGGTGGTTGGGCACTGAACAGGCTCTCCAGGGAAGTGGTCACAGCACCAAGCCTGACAGAGTTCAAGGAATGTTTGGAAAATACTTTCAGGCACATGGTGTGATCCTCGGGGTTGTCCTGTGCAGGGGCAGGAGTTGGACTCGATGATCCTTCTGGGTTCCTTCCAACTCAGGAAATTGGTATAAAAAAACCCCCAGGAGTCATTTTTAAGAATAAATATTCTGGAGTTTTTATTTTATGTGTGCCTACAAACTCAAAGTATGCAAGTATGTCAATATGAAGTGGTTTCTGTTTTGCTACTTTATTCACATCTCATCCTTTAATGTGTTTATTGTCATGACTTTTCTGTGGGGTGGGACATCCTCCACTCCCTGCTTTGAGAAAAAAAAAAGAAAAGATGAAGTGCTGAAGGCACATATTATAGAACTTGAATGTATGGGTTATGTCCACTTTTTCTAAATATTTCCATAAGTTTTTTCTTTAAAATTATTTGTACATTGTTGAGCATGACCACAACCTTCTTTGTCTTTCTTTAAGCATTTGGGTCCAGTGCAACTTAGAGAAGCTGAAGGAGGAGTCAAAAAAGAGGTGTTATAGAGTGGTGATCTGAAGCAGGTTTTTCAGATACCTAAATCAGTCTTAAAAAAAAAGAGTGTTGTTACTCCCCAGCCACACCAAACAACTTATGATGATCATGATGATCATGGTGGGGGAAGCGGTTAAGATATTGCACAGTATGTTCATGCAGTCTGTGAACACAGCTGGAGGGCTTTTAGAGCTGTAATTTTGCTTTCCTGGGTAGATTCAACACTGACCTGGAGAAACCATGACTACCTGAAGTTCTGAGGTTATTTCTGATGGATGCCACTAGGATAATATTAATATTCACAGCAACTGGCACTAATGATCAGGGGCAAGAGAAGGACAGTAACATTTGCTGTGAAGTCAGAACAGAGTCTGTGCATGGAAGGGGAGGAACAACAGTTCCTGAAGAGTTTCATCCCCTGAGATGCAGTCAATAGGAATTGTTGGCGTTTCCTCAGAGCTGATCTGGAAGTATGACCTAGTTTTAAATGAAATATCTCTCTGCTCAAAGGAGACAATTTGCAGCTCTTTAGGTGTTGTGAAGCCTTATGGTAGACCTAATAACACTTCAGAACCAGTAGGATATGAAAATACTTCAAGCAGGTCATTTTTTCTATGAACCACTGCATCCCTCTACAAGATTCAATAATTTTACTCACCCTAAGCTGGACCATCTGTTATGATAAAACCAGCGCTGGTACCAGAGACACCCCAGAACTGACAAGTTCAGGTAATGGGAGAGGTGTTCCCAGAGTTTGAGAGGGATTGGTGTCCAGTTAGCAAAAGACACGTGCTGGTTCCAACAAGCTATCGAGCAGTTCAGTCCTGTAGTGTTTATAACTCCCCCACCAAAGACTGAGACTCTCATAACTTGAAAAATTTTGCCCTAAAAATAGATTTCTTCACGTTGTTGGATTCATGTAGCATTTTATATAATTACAGCCCTTGGAAAATATATGTTCTACAGATCTGGATCATAAATTCTACACTTTATAGTACTAGTGTGACTGTGTTACAAGCCCTTACTGCTGAGTCTAACATTTATTATTGGGGAGAAGGTGGAAAACAAATCCACACTTTTGAAAGTGTTCCATAATACCACAGTGTTTTAGCAAATTTTGAACTGCTACTTTCACCTGGGGATTTATCATGGGGATTTATCATGGTACCTACACACAGAAACAGCAGGCCTATACGCACGTATTTCTTTGAGTAAGAAACAAAGTTGTGATCTTTTTTAATAGGAACACAGGTGTGTGTAGTCATTTGGGAGCCAGTCTTTCTCTCGAGTAATTTAAAAACCAGAGTGTTTTTTGCTGAGGGAGTGTTTTCAATTATTTTTGAAAATCTGTCTCCTATTATCTTGAGTTAATCATCAGAAGACTGACAGTGCAGTTCCAAAATACGGTATCTCAGGCCATAATTTTCTGCTGAGTTCTCCCTACAAGGCAAAAACAGCATAATGTTTGCCTTTTCCTATGCCTGGTTGCCTATTCCCTGTATCCTGATGGAGATACACCCTCATAGGGATCAGTGAAGTGATTTGTTTCTGAAAGCAAACACCTTCCACTACTTCTGCATGAAAAAATCTCTGTGAGCACTCTGTGAGATCATAAGGCTATTTTTTCCTCTTATCATCAGAGAGATATGCAGTTTTTTCCTCATCCCACTGTGAAATCTCACTGTGAGTATCTGTGGTGCAAGGTGCATACAACCTTCTTCCAGCAAGGGTGGGACTGGCAGACACACAGAATCATAGAATGGTTAGGGTTGGAAGGGACCTTTAAAACTCAATGAGCAGGGGCAGAGCCCTGTCCAAGCTGATCTTGAGCATCCTTGAAGCAGTCTCATGGCTTGCAGAGCAAAGCCCTAAGGCAGGTTGAAGACTGCCTCAAAAGCACTGTCCATACCAAGGTATAGATTCTCCAAAGTCTTTTTTTTTTCCTTTTTTTTTTGGTGGGGAAATGCAGATGCTGGCAATCTGGGCAAGCCTCCAACACATATAATTGCATTCCATCATCTTATATTCTCCTTGCAATTGATCTTAAAAGCCATGACACAGTAAGAGTCCATGGACAGTCCTGAAAGTAGACAGCAGCAGTACTATATTATTTAAGGCCTTAAACACTAAAATTAAAAAGCTAGAGTGCACATAAGCTAGGGGGAAAAAAAAAAGCATTTACATAGGGAAGAACTCAAGACAAAAGAAATCAATATAATAGAAAATGTGACAGAGTTGGAAAGGCAAAAATTAGTCTTTCAGTGTTCTTATTAAGGTACACAGAGGATCTCTGCAGATGACACAGGATGGACTCTGAGTTTCCGGCTTGATTATCATCCTCTGTGAGTTTATGACAGATGAGGAAGTCCCTCTCAGGAAAGGCTGGGCGCAGGAATTCTGAGGAGTTATCAGTGGGAATGGTTGTCAGGTGCCATGGTTTAACAACTATCACGTCCAAAGCACAAGGTCATCTTCACCTCTTCACCCAGGTTAATTAAAGCATTTAGATACCTGGAGAGAGACACATTCTGAAAACATCTTCCTTTACCTGTGTGACTGTGTGACCAAAAGATGTGACATCCGGAGCCCTCCCCCCACCATGGATTGCCTGTGCTCCATGTGGCACCCTGGCACTCACACAATGGTGCCACAGAAAAATGGTGCTTTCTGAACAAAACCTGGGTGAGACAAGTACTTGTTTGAGCACAAATCCCTGATTGCCTCCAAACAAATGGAAAGCTTGTAGTTAAATACATAGTAAATGTGGGTTATTTCCAAATATCCACAGCTCTGTTTGATCTGAATGAAATACGTCTGCCAGAGACAGCTGCTTCTAGTCTTCTTGCTGCCAATGATATGTACAATCTTTCTTTTTCTTTTTCTTTTCCTCTTCCCTTCCTTCCTTCCTTCCTTCCTTCCTTCCTGCCTGCCTGCCTGCCTGCCTGCCTTCCTGCCTGCCTTCCTGCCTGCCTTCCTGCCCTCCTGCCTTCCTGCCTTCCTGCCTGCCTTCCTTCCTGCCTTCCTTCCTGCCTTCCTGCGTCCCTTCCTCCCTTCCTCCCTTCCTTCCTTTTCAATGGGCCTCTGCCAATTTTATGGTCTTTGAGGAACTGACTTGTTCACTTGGCCCTACATTCAATACATGCATTTAACAGGCTGAGGTGGCCAGGGTCTGTGCTTGGTGGGGCAGGGTGGGGGGAAACTTCTGAGCTTGTTTCACTTGCATAAGAAACTCAGTTTTACACATCTTACCTCAGTTTTACACATCTTACCAGCTTGATGCCTCCTGAGCTTTGTTCTTCTGATGGCTAGCTTCGTTGTCAGAAGTCTGGAAAGAAAACACAGAGGAAGAAGACCCCCAGTTAATCAGTTATGGTAAGGACTTGATCTGCCCAGCCCACTATGCATTTTAGGAGATCAATGAATATAAAAGTCAAGAAGATTCCAGACATAAACATCAAACAGTTTTGTAAGCATAAAAATGTGCAGCCTGTGCAGACTGGTTGTCTCTTTGAGCTGCCAACAACTTTGATCTATAAGAGAACATTAATTGTGGCTTTGGATGAGCCTGGAAGCACATTGGTAGGATATGGTTATGAATTTGCGCCCTTAAACCCATCGATACTGAGACCTTCACTAAGCTGGGCTTTAGACTCACACAACAGTCTAGTACAGCATGAGTTCCTGCTGACCAGCTTGGCCGCAGCCACTGACCATGATCACCACCCCAAAATGACTGCAATTGCATCATGGCAGCTGACACAGTTTGCTCGGTCTTTGGAGTGAACGCCTAGAAGGGAAAAGGCAATCATTCAATTTCTTGGCATGTATCTGCTGAGAACATCAGTGTAAGACTTTCAAAAAGGCACTAAATGTGTTAGGTTTTCAGTTATCACTTGGATTTGGATGTCCTGATATTTAAGGGCCTTCGGAAAATCTCAGAAAAAAGGACACTAGGACAGATCCTGATTGGTAACTTTAAAACCACAACGTTTCCAGTTTTGAGTAGACACATAGAGTTTTAGTGTATGAGACCTGTATTATCTTAGAAGAGCCAAAAAACCTTTCTAAGATTAAGGTATTAAGTACAGAACCATTCCCATTTAACCCTCCTCTGAACACTGCCCCTGAATTCCCCAGATATATTTGGCATTAAGATATGACAATAAAGCAGGCTAAAATGTAGAGCTGTTAATCAGCAACATCATTTATCTGACCCAGCATTTATTAGCTCATTTTAAATGGCTGTTTGAGCTGATATTTGTTGTTATTTCAATAGGATGTAATGCCTTAAATTTAATCAAGTTAGCTGTATTTGAAATCACTGGTGATAAGTGCCTTTCAACAGTGTAGAAGGGGGTTGAATTTTCAAAATTATTTAGGAAACATTAGAGCAATGACGCCAGGTCATTGCTTTTGTGGAAGATGACCTGTACCTGTGACCATCCTGACTGCCTTTATCTGAATCCTTTGGGAAGGCTGGGTTTCATGACATGGAAATTAATTTAGCCTCACAGTTTTTTATGCTATATACACCGTATGTCTCTGGAGCCCCATTCAAATTCCATATCAGAATGACATCTGGGTGAATAACAGCACCTCATCCCCAGTGTGATATTGTTGTGTGGGGGCTACCAGGGAAGAATAACTCATTGTGGCCAGCTCCAGAGTATGGAGTCAGGAACTGCTGAACCACAGAGTGTATCTGCTTCACAGAGCAGACATCCATCAACCTGGTTTAGAGACACCCTGACTCTATTGGCTGATACTCCTGCTGCTGACCATATCCAGCGAGCTCTTTATGGTCTTGGGGAGACCAAAGAGATTTGGTGACTTTTACAGACTCACATATGCCATCTTTCACTAAACACTAGATGTAGCAGCCTCTCCTACATGGCAGTGCCGCAGGTAACACACCTGCACTGCTGTTGCTCAGGGATCCCCTAAAATGAATGTATGCATTTTTTATAGATTCCTTAATGTGAAATGTCACATTCTTGGCAGAAAAAGCATAGAGTCTTTTGAAGTATTTGTAAAAAATGTATGAGTGATAATGTACATTTTTCTGCTCTTCAGGTTCCCCCATATCTGTGACTAAGTGGTGGGGTATTTGCAAAATTTAGAGAGGGATCAGAAACATGGCGCTGCATTTGAGCTTCATTTGTAGAAGGTAAAGTAGCATATGTTATGAGTCAGTTAATCTCTTCAGGGCTTTATGCAGCACAAATGAGGTTCTGTGGTCATCGAGTCACAGCGGGCTGTGGGCTGCTGTAGCCTTGGAGCTTTATTCTGATTCAGCTGCCAAGAAATGAACCGCTCTGTGGGCGCAAAAATTGGCTTATGCTTTGTGAACTCCAGCCAGGCGTGCGCAGCTTCAGAGCCTGCTCTTTCTCTGTGCACAGCTACATGATTTCATTCTCCCCAGCTCTCCAATAACCTTCATGCTAAGATGCAGCCCCTAGAAAATAAAGAAGGTGCTAATTCCGGCTCATTAGAAATCAGTAAAAGCTGGGAAATCGTTGTAAAATATATGGAAGACCTCACTGTTTTGACTATTAAAAACTAGCCAGGACAAGTGCCTACTGTGGGGATTAGCTCTGTGCTTCTACTTGAGCTAGACGGGCTTCTTTGTTTTGCATTTTGTTTTTTCACTAGTTGCCCTCAGTCTACAGCTGGAGAGATTGCCATGCCAAAGAAAATAAAATGACTTAGGTTTTCTAAATGGACAAAAGGAACTCGAGGGCACAGTTTTAGGTACAACTAATGTCTTACAGAGGCTTGAAAAATCTCACTTTTAAATCACTTAACAGAGACACTGACCAAATCATAGGGAAGTCCCAAGTGTATCAAGATGCCTGGCCCTATATGCAACTTCCCCCTTCTCTACTGAGTCTTGAGCTTGGTAAAGAATGTATCTTCTCTGCATTATATATTGCACATAATAAGTGAGACTACAAATATTTACCTATATCACCGCAGTAGTGTTGAGATCAAATGAGTACTTATTCTTTGCACAAACTACAAAAAAACCCAATCAATCTATTTTTACCATATTTGGGTTTGCCATGTTATTTATGCCATTCATACAAATTAATGAATATCAAAAACATTGCTTAGTTATTTTCAATTCTAATATTTGCAATCCTTTTTAGCAAACATTCATGGAGAAGGGGTTAATTCTGCTATGTTTAAGTATAAAATATACAGGATGTGCACAATTGTGGCATTCTGAACATACAAGACATTATCTGCATATCAGTGACAAGAAGCTGTTGTCACTGATGCTTGGCCAGGAAATATTGACAGAGGAGGCCAAACACAGGGCTAAATCCCACAAACTCCTCACTTCTGGGTGTGTGGAGCCCAGGAAACAGTCAGGCTGCCTATTGACATGTTATTTCAGCTGAGCAACCCCCAGCCCTGCCTTTCCCTCCTATATAGTCAGTGCTTAAAGTGATGCTGTGTGACTTAGGGCTATTTGGGATTCAAAATCTGAGTGTCTTTTTGTGGAAAGCAACCTGAGAGATCAGATCTGGCAGGTGTGCTCAGATCATGCTCTTGTTTGCTGGCAGCCCTGACTGCAGCATGAAGCATGGCAGCCACCATACTTCAGCTCAAAAACACAGCCAGAAGACAGTGTTATTTCAATGTATTTAGCCCTTGTCATCGTAAAAATCTGTCGAATTTAGGTTCAAAACTAACACCCAGTCAGATTTAGAGCTGGTAATGGCTAAGGCTGTACTTATCAGGTAAAGAAAGGCACAGGGTGGTTTCTTGTGCCTCTTGCCTGCTTCCCTGTCTGGCTCCAATCTTTTGTGTTCACTCACTATGGTATTGCAGCTTCCACAAGTCCATTTCTCATGAATAGCACTGAATGCAAATTTTACAGTGCAGGACAAATATAAGTATAAAAGGGAGTCTTTCTTAACTTTCCTTATTATCCAAAGCATCTGCCAGATATGTAGCAGCCTAAAAGGGTGTGTTCAGGGATACTGAACCCCAGTAGCAGGATCCAAAAGGGAAATCGAGTAGCTTGCTTATGTTCCCAAGTTTAATTTGACAAAACATGTTTTATTGTAAGTAATTTTTCAATTATTCTACTCTGTATCAAATAACAGTTGCAAAAATATACTTGGACATAAACATATGCAGATGTTTAAGGGGTTTCCTATATTAGGGCTTGTGGGACTGGCCCTAATACATCTGTTTTGCATAACTGATAGAAATATTTCATCTGACCCTCCTAACCCTTTTTAGCATTCTTCACTTACAGAAGTTGCAACCTGCATAGGATTGCCTCAAAAGTCAAACTAACCTGGGACAATCTCAAAAATTTTATTTTCTGTCACCTTTGCTGGGGTTTTCTGCTCTTACTAAGGAGTGCTGGTTTATATAAGACTCAATATTCCAAGAGATTTGTCAAATGTTTGGCACATTACAATTGTCATTATACCATGATTTTGTTATTTTTATGACTAGGTCCCATAAAGGTAACAACTAAGTATGTTTCTAAAAAGATCTCTGAATGTCAGGAAATAGGGAAGCCTTCAATGCAGAAAGTCCTTGGGAGGCAGAGTGAGGCAAATCCTTGAAGGACTGGGCCTTCCAGATGGGGCTGATCTTCTCCTTTTCTATACATTATATGCAGTATATATGTACACCTCTTCTTTAAAATAAGAGCAATCAAAAGGAAGGCTTCCAGCCTTTCCACTGAATTTGGTGAACTGCAGATCCATGACAAATGTTTGTTCAGGGTTAGATGTCACGTAGTCCCTGCAGTTCATACAGCCACAAGAGGAGTGACGTACACGTATCACAAAATCATCGGCATGAAACATGAAAGAGTCAAGTAATTTATTAATATTGCTTTTAAATCTATATTAGCCATTGTCCAGGAGGAAAAAAAGCCCACATTTACTGAGCCCTATTTGCTTCACAGTTAAATCAAATTTAGCACAGGATAAAATGTTTCTTATCAATTAAATTCTCCTTCAGTCCTTACAGATTTGATAGAAACATAGATATTAAATCCCAAAATAGAATTCTAAGTATGCATGAAAAACAGCACATGACAGCAAAGCTAAACAGTGCAAGCAGCAGGTTTGGACAGGGTCACCAGCAAGAGATTTTTAGTGCAGAACAGTGCTGTCCATTGTCCTGTCCCTGAAAGTGACAAACCAGAAGGAGCTGCCTGACTGTCCCTGGAATTAATGTCTCGAGTGCACTGGGATTTCACAGCCCTGATACACAGCTAAGCTACAGTTAGAACCATCCATAGAACTCACATCTCCCAGCTCTTGCTACTGTATTGTTCCACATGGTGGATGCCTGCAGAAAGTTTTTGTACCATTAAAGCAGGCTCCTCTGTCTCCATGGGTCTGCTTCACTAAAGCTTATCTTCTCAGAAGTGTTGGAATGCAACAGTGAACACGGCACGCTGCTCTGAGTCCCCTTGTCTTTTGAATAATAATCCAAAAGCCAGGGAAGCATATTCTGTTTTTCACTAATCAGCATATAACTTTGTTCAAAGTGGGTCAGACCATCATGCAAATATGTGAGGATCGGCCCATCACTGTGGAAAGAAAAGCCTGGGGAACAGAAACAGACTTAAGGATGACTTCATATTCCTCCAGGCTTTTGTGGGGGCAAAGAAAAAGTGAAAAAGAAGCAGCGTTTGTAGTTTTGGGTCCTGGTTTGCATAGTGTCTGAGATCTCCATTCAACACTACTGATGTTCCAGAAATTAGGCCAGAAATCATGCTGTTCCTGCTGTGATGGGAGTGACAGGTGCCTACTTGCATGACAGCTGAAATGCTCTCTCTGTGTTCATAGGGCAAAGCCCTGGGCTTTTCATCCTGAATATATTCCTTACTGAAGCAACAGATTTGGGTCTGGTTACATCTTTTATGAACACTTTTTAAATAAATTAATTAGAAGCTTCAGGGGATTTAAGGCTTTTAGAAACAGATCAGGTCTTTTGCAATTCCCTCCTCAGAGCTTTGAAACTGGATTTCTTCCCATTCAGTTTTTCGTATTTCCATTTTGCAAAACTGAACATTCCCAAGCCAATGCAAAGACAAGAGTCTGTACTCTCCTTGATTGAAATTTGCCTCCTAGCCACTGTCCATGGGGTCCTGTGGCTGCTTCAGGAAATATTCCTGATTCAAAGAGCTATGTCAAGGATTCACAGCCACCATAATCACGTATGTCCAAACAATGATTCCTCCAGTTCATTAAAAAGTGCCAAACGCTATCTCGTCTCAAATTGCCCCTCAGAGTTTGGAAAAGGTGAATAATCAGTAGAACTCATGCAGTGCCTTCGTAGATACTCTCTGTGCCTGGAGAGCTGCACACCATTCCAAAGTCCTCTTTGGGCCAGTTTGGCTGCTCCCAAATAGCTACAATGAATAGCACCCAGTGCTTTGAAACATCTCGATATTGTTTGCTCAGCCACTTCAGAGTTAGCAACTTTTTTATATTCAGAAAGAGCGAGCACTGAAATCACCAAATGAAATCCAAGCTCATGCTATGAAGGATTTCAACAGACTGAATGCTGGATACAGAGAGCTCAGAGCGAGTCTGGAATTGCAGTGAGGAGTTCCCCCTCTGTCATACTAAAATAGGAGGAATGGGTATATGCAGTTTGTTCCAAGCACTTTCCAATGGCTTGAAATCAATATGGTAGTACCCTTTTGTAAGGAGTGACCCAAAGGAGAGAAAAAAGTCCCTACAACTCCACAAGAACAGCCCACACACCATATACTGCATCATTTTAAAGGATTCTCCATAAAACAGGTGCTCAAAGGCAGGTTATTTGTAGGCTTTTGCTGTTCACACAGTAAAAAAGCAAGGCAAAGGAGACACAAGGGCACAGTCATAGCTCATATAACTTTTTACAACAAATACACAAATGTACCATTCCTAACCATATACTTTCAATCTCTCTTCCCTTATTCCTGCCTATTTCTATAATATATATAGTGCCACGTGTTAAAGGTCTCACAAGCACTTTAAAACTCTGCTGAGGAGACAGCTGACATGGACACAAAAGAGATGTCAATATTTCTTCAGTGAGATCTCGGTTCGGCCAGATGTCTAGGCAGAATCCTCACAATAAGACACAGGGTTTAAGAACCTGAGGATCCCTGGTGATATTAACGAAGACAAGACCTTTTAGCGATGTAGAGAACAGTTGTGGTAGCAGAACAGTGTTTGCTTGTTGAAGACAATAGTGTAAAGGACAATTAAAAACTGAGCCAGCTGGTTTGACTGTTTCAAATTTGCTTTTTATTTTGATTAAAAAAAAGCTGCTTTCTTTTTTCTTTTTTTTTCCTTTTTCTAGCTAGCACAGACCTCAGTAGCCTTTAGTAGGAAATCTCTCAAGACTCAAAATCAATAAAAGCTGAAAAGGGTAATTGTAGCAAAGGCTTTTCTTTTGGAATCCCTTGGTCAGAGACAAACTTTGCATTTGTCAAGAATATATACTCTAAGCAACAGCATGTACATGCAGTAGAGAAAGAGAGAAGGACAGTCCAATGCAGGTGGGATGACAGCAGATCTGTGCTTCTTCAGTCTGGCACCCCACAGAAAATTTCTATGGGATCTGCAAAGGGTAACTAAGAAATAAAAGGCTTTCGTCAGTAGGCTGGAATACGGTATATAGAGATCTACACTTACACAGAAAAAAATTGTAGGAGTTTGAAAATGAAAGAAGTTGAAAGCCACAGGAGTGGAGAGACAGAATGGCTGATAATGTAAGTTATAAAATTGTTAATATCTAGAAGTCTTAAAGAGAAACTACTGTCCATACACTCTTTCTGAAAGATGACTTTGAGTCTAGGGACCATAGAATCATAGAATATCCTCAGCTGAAAGGGACCCACAAGGATCATCAAGCTCACAAACTGAGAAAAAAAAATGGTTAACAACTCTCAGATTCATCTGAAACCTGTACTTTACTGGCACTTCATGTCAACAATTAATATAAACATAAACTAAAATATAGACAGTCAGTGGGCCTATATCTGCAAATAAGGGGTTACACTCAGAGGTGAAAAAAGTCTGGAATTCATCTTGAAGGAAACCCAGGTATTCCAGTGCATTTTTGTGCTGCATACTGATGAAAAAAAAAATTAAGAATGTTTTAATACAAAAATCTTTTTCTTTAGACATTCTCATCTGCAATAAAATATTTTGATGAAGTTCAGTTGAACAGCTTCACTATCGACTATGGATACGATCTCACATGCTTTGGTTGGAATTAGCTTAATAGACCCACAGGACTTCCTCATTATACCACCTCACTACACAGGCCTTTTATCTCAGGGGAGTGATGACCACATTTCCTTTCACAAGCTGGGTTGTTTTGTCATCGGTTATGATGTACTGGAGTCAGATGATTTCTACCTTGAAACATAGAGCACACTGGGAAAGAAATCCATTTTGCCTTGTGAAAGAAGGAAACTATCCTTTGGAGGCCTCTGGACCATCAGCAGTGATAGTATCTCAAACTGACCTCTCATACACAAAGTGGAAATGCAGTATAAAAATTTACTCTTTTGAGGCCATTCACCAGAATAAAGCACTTTTACCTGTGCTGAATCAACCCAAACTAAAGTAACCCTATCAGACTCTAGATAGGGAAAGAAAGTTTGTTTTTCAAAACACATTTAAAAAAAAATACAAACAGCAAAACCACAACACTTTGACATTGTATAAACAGATTTTTCATCCAAAAATAATTGAAATCCCCTTTATCTGCAAATTCTAATAGGGACAAAAAACATCAGTCTTGATTCAGAGCTTTGTTTTCTTCTCTCACCAATTTTTATGCATGTAATACATTTGTGTGAGTGAATATATTATGTTGCTAAAAGGTCTCAGCAGCTGCCATTTACCACATCATTGGGTAAATACTGTTCTTTCAGCTACAGGGGAAGAAATTGCATTCTTTTATGGAAGAACGTGCCTGGTGGCCACAGCAGCTGATGGTCAGACAAGCAAGAGTGAACCTTGGCTCAGCTGCTGTATGTACACTGAGAGTCCGGTCCCAAGGACAGAATCACAGAATCATGGAATCACAGGATGGGTAAGGTTGGAAGGGACCACTGGAGGTCATCCAGTCCAACCTCCCTGCTCAGGCGGAGTCCTCTAGAGCAAGTTACTCAGAATTGCATACAGGCAGATTTCGAATGTCTGCAGAAAAGGAGACTCCACAGCCTCTCTTGGCAGGCTGCTCCATTGCAAGATCACCCACAGAGCAAAGAAGTCCTTCCTCATGTTCAGGTGGAACATGAAACTTGTCCTGATGACAGAGGAGCTGGACAAAAGACACTGATGAACAAATGAAACACTTTCATGCCAGCAGCCCTGAAAGAGCAACAAAGTTAAAGGCACTTGAGGTATTGGATTTTTAAACTGTGTTCAAAAGCTCTAGTGATTTCTGCCAGGTTTAGGGAAGCATAACTTTGTGTATATTCATTGTAAATAAGCAGGACAGCACCAAAAAAACCCTGTCTGATTTCTGTCATCAGTTTTTTCTCTTAAAGGAAACAACCTGGCCAGTCCCCAAATGTTAACAGCTGGGTTCAGGGGGACAACAGGATAAATGTACACAATAAAGGACTTCTGGGCTCAGGACACATTTGTTTAATCAAAAAGATTTGTGTAGTGATCAAAGAAATTATTCTAGCAAAAGCCATATAGTTTGTAGAGATTAAGCAAGTGATCCAGATCTTGCAGGAGATCCATCATTAAAGCTCATTGCTGTATATTCCACTGCTTTCAGCAGAAATTAGAGGTGCACTTAGCAGTCAAGTTCTACTCTAATTAACAGGATAATGCTGCACAACACTTTCTGACCAAAGATGAAAATACATTTGCGCAAAAAAATCCAGAGAGTTACGGACAATTAACCACATTTTAAAAATCCAGATAACAGGCAACAAGCTCAAAAACGAAAAGGGGTGTGCTTCTCTGAATAAATGACTATTTTTTTTACAAATCAACAGTCTGCTTCTGATTTAAAGACAGATAAGTATGGAACATACAGGGACCTCTAACAGATGGGAAGAGTGAAGTCTTTATAGTGTGAATATTAATCACTTCATTATTTTGCTTCTTTCTACCTCTCCTGCTTCATGCTTATCTCTGTTGGAGTGGTTAAGAGTAATTTCAAGATTAAAAAACTGAGGTCCATGATAGGGTTAATGACAGAGCGCTCTTTTTACCAGTCATAGTTTTCACTATGACCATACCTGCACACTCTAACGAGGCTGCTGGTGACCCAGATGGCCAGAACAGCCCTACAAAATTAGAGGTGCTGCACCATAAAGGAGCGACATCTGAGTAAACAAGGCTCTGGCATGCCTACTTGAAATCCAATTATTTCTCTGCTGTGGAGGGGAAAACCTACCTAGCTCCATTTATTAAGAAAGAGTGACACAACAAAGCTACATAAATGGAAAACTTCATACTTTTTCTCCTGTGCACACATGCTTTCATGTTACCTTATACAGGTTCTCTGAACAAGTAGCCCACTAAAAAAGCTCCCATTTCCAGGCAATACGCTGCTTGGATAATATTTGTAAAAAGACCTGAGGGACTGGCAAGCCAAACACTAAAGATGCCAATGCCTGTCACTTCAGAAAGATTCTGACTAAATTTTCAGAACAGCAAAGTCTTGGAGCCACCTCACTGGTGATGGCTGTGAATGGGATTTAGGGTTCTTTGAAATCATAGAATTATTTAGATTGGAAAAGATGTTTATTATCATTGAGACCAACTGTTAACCCAGCACTAAGTTACCACCAAGCCATGTCCCCATGTGTCTGGGGACATATCTTTTAGATACCTCCAGGGATGGTGACTCAACCACTTGCCTGGGCAGTCTGTTCCAGTGCTTGACAATCCTCTCCATGAAGAAATATTTCCTCATATAGAATCTAATAATGGAAAGGGGCTCAGTGAGCACTTATGCCAGCTCCCTTGGTACCCAAATCTTGAGTTTCTTGTACATTCACTAAGTAGAGAGTTTTTTCACCACATCAGAGAGAATACAGGAGAAGTGGAGGAGGAAATCAAACCCAAATCCCAATTTCTGGCATAGTAATTTTTTTTTTTGCATTGATAGTGCTTAATACAGGTTAATAATGGGGATTGATAATAAAAGTGCTGCAAAGAATGGACTCGCCTTCCTATTTTCCTTCCCTTTGTTATTCTCATTCCTTTTGCTATCTTCCAAAGAAATGCCATACAGGGAAAGCTGACAGAATCATCAAGTGGAATGATTAATGTCACAACTAGGTGTTTGGTCTGCATATGATGCATAAGGACAGCTCTATCATGAGGAAAAATAATAATACCCTATGTCTGGTGATATCCAAGATGTTGAATATGAACTGTACCCATCACAGAAATATTAATGACTTTAACTGATGTTCTGCATTTTGAATGTCTTTCAAGACTGTGCCTTCTCAGAACTGCAAGGGACTTAGTGTGATTTTCTAATTTACATGGCAAAGAGACTTTATTCATCTATGGTGTCAAAGGTAATTGTTGGGCTAATGAGATTTTATATCAGACATTTATCCAGTTAAATAAACAGACCAGACTCAGCTTGTAAGAATGGCCAAGAGATTAATTTGAAATGTGCAAATGAAGGAGTGGAATTTGGGCAAAGTATTTCTTGCTGCAATGCGCAGAGAAACTGCACGATCAAAAAAAGTCAGAAGTTTTTCTAACATGTGGTGTCAGTCAGAGAGCTCCAGCCAGGCTGGATCCCTGAAGTACTCAGAAACAGCTTTCAGCTAATTCAAACTAATGGAGTAATTGATAGCAAGCACTGATTGTCATCTTTGATGTGGATCATCATGGAGAGGGCAGAAAATGTTTCTCTAATAGGGGAGATGGGAGAGATTTGCAGAGAACAAGAAAACATGATGTGGAAACCGCAGCCTATGCTCCTGCCTGGTGCAGGAAGGCAAGCAGTGCCTGCCATTCCCTTCACCCACACCAGCTTGACTCTCTCTAACATTACCTTGCTCTCCATCCACTCCATGTGTTTCATCTTCATTGCTTTTCCTCATCCTTGCCACACCAGTTTCCATACAAGCTTGTCACCCTAATCCCAGCTATCAGTCATCAACCCCACCCAGTTCTCACCCCCCTGCTCCTTCTCCTGCACAAGGCTTCTTGCTTAGTCAGTTCATGTCCCTCACAACTTGGATGCTAATCTGAGACATGCCCACCTCACTTCCAGTGCACCAGTGACCTGTTCTTTGCCCTCTAATTCCAATCCATATCCTTTGGGTCATGTTTTCACTCATTCTCTGGGGTTTCCATGCCCAGGCTCAGTAATTCTGCCCTCTCTTTGTTCACTCTCTTTATCACAATCCAGGGCTGATGGAAGCTGCTGCCCTGAGGTGCAAGCCCATTAGAAAGAGTTCAGGAAGGACTCACTATTTTCAGGCTGGTACCCTGTGCACACTGCCCTAAGTAGCCAGGCAAACTGCTCTTACAGAAAGTGTCAGATATTCTCAGTAAAATAAAAACATGAAACAACAATAAATTGTGTATCCCATCTCCATTACTGAAATATTTCCATGCTTGTTGGATGCTTTAGAGTCCTGATGCTTAGGCAGAAGAGGTTCACATAAATAAGGTCCTTTTGCTAAATTATTTGGACATAAAGTGTCAACTGAAGTTTACTCACTGGAGCTTGGGGACAGAGCTGTTAATGCAAGAGGCAGTCTTTTTGAGAAAAATAGCTGAAGTAGACTGGGAAGACCCTCCAGAGATTCTCTGAAAGTAACAAAGTTTTTCCTGAAGGGAAATAGAAGAAGATTTCAAGACTGAAGAGGAAGAATGTACTATACTGAACAACAAAAACACTGGGGAAAATGGACACTCTCTGTATCCAAACCTTCAATAAATTTTAATCTACCGTTGACACAAGAGATACTGGGAAGGAAGTTTGGAAAAGCATTGAGGGGATGGTATGAAAGAAAAGGTGCTTGGTCTTGACATGACAGAATGATTCTTCATTTTTCAGAAGCTATTTCACCAGCTCCCTCACAATGCTTCCTTTCTCCTACCCTTGATTTGCATAATCTCTTTTTAGGGATTGCAATGGAGCCTGTATGCCCTTCTGATTCTTAAGGAATCATTATTTTACTTCTTTACAGAGCCTTTTTCCTTAAGGGGACTTTTTCCCTAAGCCAAACAATACAATAAACCCAGAAAAATCAGTGCCAAGGCAACATGTTAAAGACATCACAATATACTATGTTGAGGAAATCTACATTTAGGGAACACTCAGAAACTTAGCTTTGCCTAGGGAAATGCTAGAGAAAAAATGCTGTGGCATTTTAATGTTGGTGGTCTCAGCTTAGACTAAAGATAGAATTAATATGACTATCTATCATTCCTCTTCCCATATACAGATCCTTGGCTAAACAGAAATGTTTCAATGGGAGTGATGGCTCAGAATAATTCCAGTTTCTACTTGTGGGGCCAAACATGGCCCCATTGCTCCTCTCAGTGGATGACGTAGCATCCATTTGCTAGTCAGTCCTATATGCTATGAGGATTCTTCCTAGTTCTCCATTATAGGAAAAGTTGTGCTTGTGTGAAAGTATGTATTTCTTTAGGTAATGAACCAACATAAGTCCTGTGAGTTTGCATGTGAAACCTTCCTGGTTTCTTGTGCTATGCCAGAGGACACAAATAAATATGACAAGCGATGCAACAGTCAGTTTAAGACAGAAACTCTATGCTCTGTTTCTCAGCTCACCAAAGGTCATATCCTTTGTCAGAAATAAATCTCCTGATGCTTTTCCTCAAGAGCTCCGAATGCCAAACAATAGAAAATTAACAGGGTAACTTTCCCCAGATGACAGGTGAAGTTACATTCCTTAAGGTAGTTTCTCCCTTTCGAACTCACACATTAAATGTGCAGGCATGCTATGAAATAAACAGGACATGCAGCATGGCCGAGAGAATATCCACATAGCAGTAAACTCAATGTTGCGTGAACTGGTATTTTCTGCATTTGTTATAAAAATTGCTTGTATTTAGTCCTTTTGCCCTTGTTTGGTGGAATTGACAACCCGTGCTCAGAAAGTATCCAGAACCAAAACAGGGGAAATGCCAAAGGCCTGCAGTTACGCAGAACAGAGCATGAAGATGTCAGCAATGCACCCTGGGCTTTGACAGATGCCCAGGAATTTCCTGAGCTGTGCTTCCAAGTCAGAACCTGTCATCCTGCATTACAGTACCTCAAGGGTCTCCCAGAAAGTCCATATACTTCTCACAGCTGGGGTTCAGCAAACCCCACCAGGAAGAGTAAATTCTGCCCTGAAGAAGATAGAAGCTGCTGAAGGAAACTGAGACACAGAGGGTAAAGTGACCCATAAAGCTGCAGCAGATTAACACTTTAAAGCTGTCTTGTAATTCTTAGCCTTGTGCTGCACCCAGGGCCCCATCTCTCTCCTGTGCTGATGCTACCAGATACTGGTCAGTTGATGGAAAGATTAAAAAAGCCAACAATTGACTTAGTGGTCTTTGGACTTTGCTCTCCATCTTCAGGAATAAGCAACCTGGTTTATTCAGAAAGATCTACCAAAGGCAGCAAAAATACCCCATTAATTTTATACCCATTAACTTCTCATAACACGCTTCATTAATTTGTGAGTATCTGGAGAACGCTGCCATTAGTGAAGCCAACACCCTTTCACTCGGATCAGAGTGCTATGGATCTACTGGGGAACCAGCCAGGTCCACACGGAGACTTGTGCCTTGTTAATATTTATGACTTAGTGGTCTTTGGACTTTGCTCTCCATCTTCAGGAATAAGCAACCTGGTTTATTCAGAAAGATCTACCAAAGGCAGCAAAAATACCCCATTAATTTTATACCCATTAACTTCTCATAACACGCTTCATTAATTTGTGAGTATCTGGAGAACGCTGCCATTAGTGAAGCCAACACCCTTTCACTCGGATCAGAGTGCTATGGATCTACTGGGGAACCAGCCAGGTCCACACGGAGACTTGTGCCTTGTTAATATTTATTAGCTGTGTTAGCAAATGTGTTTCAGAGAGCAGAAAAATAATGCTAGTGTGTTTTCCCCTTTCCCCCATTCCTTCCTTACATTTATTCCCTCTGAATTTAATTTTCTTTTTGAGGAAATACAACACTCATAGATTCTGACACTTCATTGCAGAGATGACAAAATCCCCTGCATCAGCAATTAAACTGGAGCCACAAAAACAACCTCGGAGGTTTCTCCTTTATTCTTTGAGGCAAGAGAAATTCCATGCCCACAGGTTTGCTGCAGAGAAGCTCGGCAAATAAGAAGCAAAAGAAGCTCATTAATACTCCAGAAGCAGGTAATCAATCCCTTCAGGTCAAAGAGGAGAGGTAATGTTATCAGGGCTTAAATAGCAACCCTTCAGCAGTTCATATGGTGTTGGCTTCAGATTATGGAGATTCCCTCTTGAGGCTGAAGGCCAGGCTTTGTGTGTTCTCTCCCCACTTCACATAATCCTAGACTGTGGTTGGGGCACTTTTTTTTTTCTTTTTAAAGGAAAAAGCTTCATAAAATGCAAAGAAGCAAAATACTCCTCCTTGGAAGTAAATGGATGTCCCACTACACAACCACCTAACCTCTGAAGTGCATAAAATATATAAAATGCCTACATAAAATGACAGTATATGGTCAGGGCAGAAATGCTATGAAGGGTAAGAACAGTGCAAGGCACTTTATGTCCTTTATACCTCTAGACCCCTGGTGATCTTATTTCCTGGAAGAACAACATGTTTGCACTTGGAAACCTCAAGAATGGGTAAATTGAGAATGAAACTTCATTTTCTTTTAGCTTTACTGCTGTCCTTAGTATCTACAATAACCTCTCCAGCCTCAGCTCCATTCAGCATCTATGAGTACCCCCCCAAAAACCAAGTACTTGCAGCTTAAATAAGAGAACTATTCTTTATATACAAAGCACTATTTTTGGTGAAGGGGAGGATCACATAAGAAATCTCTGGTTTCGGGATGTGCACTGCTAGTAGATGCAATTTATTTTCAGCACTGCCTGCATTCTTTAGTTAACAGTGCCTCTACATTAAAGTCTGTTTACTGACTTGCAATATTCAGGTTGCTGGTAGAAGAAAGGACAGACTAAATTACAGCGTGCCAAAAATTCAGGAAAAGCTATGTCGTGTAGAAGTCTGTGATTTCTTCCCAAATAGTGTGGGGCTTTCAGATGGTGCCAGACAGAAGGAGAGATCCCATCCCACACATCTTCAGAAAGCCAGAGCCTGGTGCAAATGCTGCAGGAAGGAAGCAGGTCATGGATGGTGATGTGCCTCTTGCTTTTCCAGGGGACAACCTTGCCTTCTGGTGTCCATGTAGCTCTGTCCCAGCTGCCAGGCCAGAGGGAACAACTGCTGTCCCTGTTTAGTCACTTTGCATGTAAGCTTTGATCCTTTGTGCAGGGCAGCAAGGGGAACAAGCTGGATTGAAAAAATGTGGCTGTAATAAATATAATTCTTCAAATGAACTGAACCTGCTGGCCTCAGCCCACTCCTGGGTGCAGAAAACTGCACAGCCAGGGGAAAGGCATTCTTTTTGCTTTATTTTTCACTTTTTAAGCAAATCAGCAGCAATTAAATTAGTTTTTGTAGGAAATATCTCCTGGAAAAAAAATGTCATATGCCCATGAGCTCTGTGGCTGTAGTGGTAGTATCTGAGTAAATAAAGGGAGTAAAAAGATTAAATCAATTCTACAATCAGATGCTCTAAGCAAAACTAAGACCAGTTGCTGTTATTGCTGAATTACACTGCTGTAGCACAAGCACAATCAGACTGAAAAAAACAAGTATCCTCTATATGACTTGAGATTTATTTGCTTTTTCTTTTTCTAAATATCTTTTTGATATTTATTGAAGATTTCATAATGTAGAACTCAGGCAATAAACTGAATCTTAGATTAAAATATGCTATAATACCAAGAACAGTGCTAATCTCAATTTACTAGCTGACATGGAAACTAAATCCCATATCATCCCTTCCAAAAACGATTCAGGCAGATTAAATCTGACAGGACAGCATGGGGTAATTTGTGCTGTGGTAGCATGCAGTGTAGTAGTTTTCAGATAATTTCTCATTTCCAGGGCATTTGAACATTTAGCTTTGAAACTCTGACACATAAAAGGGAAAAAAAGCATTTGAGAAAAACTGTTTTCTCCCTTTCCTCCTCACCTTTTAGTTCACTTTTGAAGAAGTGACAGGACGTGAAGATGGATTGCCATCTATTGGTGTGACGAAGAAATTCCACCAGTGAAAATTTCCTGCTAAAATGTAACTCAAGTACTTGGATTTCTAAAAATTTAGAGGTATACACTTCCCATATGTAGCATTTGTTTAAGCATATTAGATGCTGTCTACCATATACCTACAAGCTAATTTAATGAAATGACCTATTTAGACAAAACCAGATTTCCCTCTTTTTCTCCTTTTTTACCCCCAAGCACTATACCTGGACAGTCATGTCAGTTTGGAATGCAGTCAATAGGTACCAGGGATTGCCTTTGTATTCTGTTATTTATAGAGGCCTTACAAGCTATACCCTACCTCTGGAAAACAAATTAGAAAGATTTTTTTTTTTTTAAAAAAAAAGGTCTTGCCAATAGGCAGGGGAGCTTTAGGCTGGATATCAGGAAAAGGTTCTTCCCCCAGAGAGTGGCTGGGCACTGAACAGGCTCCCCAGGGAAGTGGTTACAGCACCAAGCCTGACAGAGTTCAAGAATCATTAGGATGATACTCTCAGGCACGTGGTGTGACTCTTGGGAATGGTCCTGTGCAGGGCTATGGGTTGGGCTTGATAATCCTTGTGGGTCCAGTCCAACCTGGAATATTCTGTGATTCTGTGATTTTGGCAGAGGAAATTTAAGTATCTTGGGAAGACACAAGAGATTACCTTCTTTGCAGAAAAACTTAGAGAAATGAAGAAAAAGAAAATTAACTTAAGGATTTCAAGGCATAAAGATATTTCTTGATAAGCAGGAAGAGGAGAGGTTATATCAGAGAGAGGCACCAGGAAGGAAGCACAAAGAAAACATGGGAAAAGAGATGAGGAGAGCAAGCAACATGAATATTTCATGGTTTTCGCCAGCTTTCCCCTACACCAGCTTTTCCACAATGTAATAAGTATCTCCTAGCTAATCTTTGAATGTCATTGACTCTCAGAACCAAGATCAGACAAGCTGCCTCAGGATGATGCCACCTCAGGTGCGTGTTGCCACACACGAGCTGAGTGCAATTCTCTTCATCCAGCACTTAAGAGGTTTACATGGCATTTTTCAACTTCATTCACAGTAGTACTGACTATGGATATTAGCACTGTTTATTATAATCCAGATACTTCTGCTTAAAGGCAATTATTTCCCAAAAGCAGAACTGCAGGAACAACAACCATGAGGAAGTGGAGTGACAGTGATCTCTTCTCCCATCACAGCTAGGTCATGAGCAGGATGTGTGCTATAGTACTACGGCACTTTGCATCTGTGTCCCTACAGAAAAAGTTTTTAGCACAGACTGGAGTTTTAGCTCAGGTTTCACTGAGGCCATGATTCCCCTTTTTTCTTGCTCCAATTCATTTTATAACAGACCAAAGAGGTTTTACTTTGTTTCCTTTTCTCTCTCATAAAAGGGATGTGTCTGCATTGGTGTAGTCATCCAGCCTGATACTGACATTTTCCGTCCTTCTTCTATCCATGAGCTTCCATCTGCCTTTAGATCAGGTTTCTGTCCCGCTCCTAACTAGCCATGACACCTTGGCATAGTATTCCCTTCTTCACATGACACAGAGCATTTTCCCACTCAGCACTGATAATGTGTGGAAACTGGAGGGCTTCAGTTCAAGGCAAATGCCTCAGGGAATGCACTCTTGAAACTGGGATTCATTCTGAAAACCCTGTTCTTCAAACTAAGGCCTGAAAAACCTCTTCTTCTCCTCTGTGTGATTGTAGCAATGCAAACATGAAAAGAGAAGAGCAGAGGTAGCTGTTTTCCTGAGAGTTACTGCTACCAGCACTGAGCTGGAGTGCTACAGCCCAGCAGAACATACCTGTCCCCTGACTTCTGGGCTACCACATGGGCTGGTACAAGCCAGGGTAGCTCCTTTGCATCTATTAGAGTTTTCACAGGTCAGACCTACTCAATGACCTTAGTTTCCAACACCACCACATTCTGGGTGTCAAACTACTCTCCAAAAGAAACTCAATGAAAACAGCATGTCCCCAAAAGAGACTTTCTATGACTTATTGCCAGTAGAAAGTGAAAAGTGCCTGGTGTTGGTACATAAGTAAAATAGACTACCAGGGATCTGGGCAATAAAGCATCTCAGAGCTATTTGCCAAGCAGATTGGCTGATGTTAATGCCTGTGAGATCAGCGTGGGAACAGCCTTTGGGATATATAATGAACAATATTATCAGAGTTGGAGTGCAAGGAATGCCAGATTGCACCGCTGCCTGACAAAGGGAAAGATTGCTTCATTTACTATTAAGAAACCAATTTATAGCATTATGAGGTTGCTATGTCTCTGTTCACCAGGAAATAATACATGGCTCATTTGTTGTGTGAGCATTTCTCAGTTACTTGATCCCCCCCAAACAAGCAGTTGGTGGAACTGCTATTGTATGTGAAGGCTTAGTTGCACAGCAGAATTTGCTCACTTTGGTACTGCGAAACGAAATGTTGAGTTAAATTGCATTATGAGGAAAAAGAATAATAATTACTAACTAAACCGTAAAGCCAGTTTGCTAAAGTAAGAGTTTAATATTAAGAGGAAGAAAACTTCACCTTGGGGTTTTGTTACTGTCAATTCATTTTCAAGCGAAAAGGCACTCAGACCACTTTCAAACCACTTAATAGAGGTGCTGGACTTTGTTATCATAATTACTGAGATGTCAAAGCTCAAAAAAATGAGGCAATGCCCTAAGAGGGGGTTAACCTACATTATGGATCACAACTTCCTAGATCCTGGATCCCTATAACTGTATATGGAAAAACTGAAGATGCAAAAACGTTCCCAGTGCCTTTGAGGCAAAGCACCCAATGCAAGACCTTGCAACAGATTCCTTAGGCAACATGGGAAGAGGCAAAATACAACTCCAGGATATTTTGCTAATATTTGGAAATAAAAAATCATAATCACTACTGTGAAAATCCCTGTGAAAAGTGAAGTGTGTGGGAAACACAGGTCCTGGCCTTTGCATTTCACACCAAGCTGTAAGAGGTGCAAAATTGCTGATTTGAATGAATGAGAATTAGGGCCATGCATTGCGCTTAGACTGCCTCCTTCTTCTATCACCTAATGTCTCTCTGTAAGTCACTCTAGTGTCAACTGATATATATAAATACCTTTTCTTTGGAGCATATACTTTCTTGAGCATTCAGAAGTCTTGACCACAACTTTGAATCATATCACCCCTGTCAGCAGTGAAAGTCTGCTCATTAACACTGTGGAACAACTATCTTCAACCACTCAAAAGAAATTGTCAAAAACCTCTTAATGGGTGTAATAATAAGATACTGGAAATATGCTGAGCAGAAGGTTGTAGATGGGTGACTTCTGAAACTTTGGAGTCCTGGGAGCTAGTTTATCTGTGCAAGCATGAGATGAATCACACCCTGACTATAGAAGGAGCCTGCAATGATTCATTGAGATTTAGCCTTCCAATTCATAGCTGCTTGAGTTAGGGCAAGGAAATCACCCCATCTCTATCCCTGCCATTCAATTACTTCCACAGATTTGGGGTTTTGTGAAACATTGCAGAGTAAGAGCTCCACAGCCATCTTTTATATGCTTGTTCATACTTTTAAACACTCATTTTAATAATACTGGTAAAATTTGTTACTTTACAAATACAGCCAGAAGAGCACCTTCAGTTATTTAAAGCATGTTGGTAAGCATGTATGTGCAACAGCTGATAGGAGATGCTCCCTCTTCGCCTCCCCCGCCCACATGGTCCCTGAGATGCCCCAGGAGAGAAACACACAAAGACGACCACAGAGGGTGCAGAGAGAGAGAGTTTATTCACATGATCAGGGGTATTTAAGGGTTTCACAACCAATGGGAAAAGGGTTAACTAAGGGCCAATAAGGGGACTTCACATAGCACTGCAAGAAAGAATTCCTGCATGCTAAGGTAGGGAGATAAGAGCTCTCTCAAAGCGTTTTGGGAAGGAGAACAGTGACTCAGTAAAAACAGACAAGAAACTCCATTTTATATCACAGTGAAAGGTTCAGTTTTCAAGGCGTTCTGGCTGGCTTCATTTTCTTCACAAATCCATTTCTGGCATGACTTCTTCCATTCCTGATATTGTAGGTCCACTCCCACATGTATGCAGTTTATATTGCCCATTTGCAGAAAGAATTCCCCCTCCTCCATCCCTGCATGTTTTCCCAGCATTCCTGACAGGAAATCTGCAGCACAACAGCATCTAGCATTTTTCTTCTCCACACTGGATTGTGAAAACACAAGAATGCAATGTAGGCATAGGTCCAGAGGGGTCCTGATAAACCAGTACCATGTAGATATTTATTCCATTCTCTATCAATATTCACTGCAAGGGAATTAAGAATGATAGGTGTTTGGAAGGGAAACTGTGATACAACTTCTAAAAGAGACACCTTGAAGTCAAGGAAGGTTTGTCTTTAGCATCAATTATATGTTCTGCCTTATTCATTCCAGGGCAGTATCCATCACATATAAAGTTCATATTTCATGAGGTGTTGCACTATTCCAAATGTGTGCTTCAAAGTTCTGATTATAGATGGGAGGTACTATAGCTTCAATAATGTTGATTTCATAGACTACACACTTGGCAAAGGTCATTTCAAAATTCAGGGCTTGATTTTGCAACTGGTTGCTGTTGAGCCATTGCCTCTAATGCATGAGGCACATAAGGAGAGCAAGACATGATCATTGATGTGCAAAGTTTCCTACAGCAGGAAGGGACATCGTTATGATAAGCAAAATGAAAGCACAGCACTAATGACATGAGAGTACTGACATAATGGAATAGAACCTGGAATCAGCATTCTCCATAGTTTTCAACTTTGCAATAATGCTGAACAGGGGCCTAAGTCAGCACAAAAACAATTGTTGTCAATTTTAGTGCAAATTACAACAGAACCAACACGATGGAAAGCATTATTAAGACTCCTTCCCAATTTTTGTTTCTTATTTTTTGGCAAGGCTTCCACTCAGAAGATGTAGCAAGTTATTCTGCAAAGATAGAGAAATTAAAAAATCCAGTAGACCTTCCTGACAAGGAAGTCAAAGCATGTTTTTTCATCTATGTACAGTGTCTTTATGTGTCACTGATTTGGAATGATGGGACATACGAGGAGCTGAGCCATGGCACATCCTCCTCCTGTTCCAGAAAGGCTGTAAGCCATCATCAAACCTATGTCATGCAGTGATATTAGCAGCTCTTCTTACAAAATGAGCTTCCCCCAGTAAGTGAAGTCTTTGCCAGGCTTCTCTCCCAAAGACACTGTTCACACTGCCTCCAGCAAAGGTCATTGCACTTTAACACTCATACTGCTGTCCATTGTCACTTCACAGGAGTCCATTCTGCAGCAGAGTTCTGGGACTTAGCCTGATCCCAGAAACTTTGTCTTATGGATAAGTTTAACTCTTTTTACACGTTTTCTCTCCATTTCAAATGGCACATGGCCCAATCTCTCCTTTTGCTGTCAACTCTTATTTTGAAGGAGCACTTGCTTCTGATCCCATCTCTATCTGCTTTGACAGAACCTCTTAGGAACAGAGAAAAGTCTCAAGGATTAATTGTAGTTCTGTGCAATATTCTGATTTTTGTGTTGCCGTGCAACCAATTATTATTTAGAATCTACAGTTGTAAGCCAGTAAATATTAAACGGTGTTCCTGATCCTACATGCTTTTTCAAAGAACTCAAGTCTTTCCTGTAGGCAAGCTCTTTGAACATCACAAATGCATGACTTGCTAAAGTCTTTTGTACAGAGAAATTCACATCAAAAAAATAGAAGACAGGAAAAAAAGGAAAGAATCAGGCTTAGTTTGTTAATGTGTACTACAGTCAGAAGTTGAATTATGCTTCAGCACTTGCAGTGCAGCACTGGACTTTATACATTTGGTACCATCTTCACTGCATTTTGCTGAAATGTTTCCACTGTGCTTTTAATACCAGTTTGTTATTCCTTAACATCTGGATTGGATTTAATAGTAATTGCACAGGTTGAGAAGAGGTTGGAGTTTGGGACTTTGAGAGGGCGGTAAAGGTGGCTTTCAGTAGAGGAATGAGGTTTGAGCAATTCAAAGGGAATCCCATTCAGGACAAATTCTTTACTTTTTCTTTCACCTTACTGAAACAGGGTTCAAAAAAACCCTGTCCAATATTTTAGTTCAAGAATTTCACAACCAGCTGGTGCAGGGGTCAAATGCCTAAACTTAAGCATATGGCAATATTTTGGATCCACTGGGATACTGATATGTCAGTACAGAGCTGTAAGCCATGTCATCAGGAAGTCCCATGCCACTCTGGCTGGACATCAGTATTCCACAAGTGAAAAACCCGGATCACATTCTCCCCTTCTATAAAAATGGATTCTGTCCCCACTCACTAAATGGAAGTGAATTTACTTACACCGCAAATGAAGTCAATCCCTCCATCCTATACATATGGAAAATACACTTTTAATTCAAATTCTTTGTATTCCACAAATATCTCCACCTCTGTTGTGATCCTTCTGAGGGCAGCAGGAAAATTTTATTTTGTCCACACCTGGACACAATAATAGTTGTGGGGCCATTATTACACGAAGTAGACATTTGCTAACTAAATGTAGATCTCTATATCTAAACTACTCTCTATAGGCTTCCTTTATAATTGGGNTTTTTATTTGTTATTTTTCTTATGCTAGAGTAGGCATCTAAAACAGCCCAAAAACCCTGCCCCTTAGTTAGAAGTGCCCATTTCTCTTCACCAGTAACACAGAACTTTGGCCATTTCAGAGGTAAATGTCAGCAGTGTAGGAATCTATAGTTAGATGAGATTAATTTGGTCCCAAGAATAAGAAGATGTGCAGATTATGTTAACACTTCTTAACAGCAATTACCCATATTATGCGGTATGCTCAGCTGTGAGTTAAGCTTAATATACCTTTGTCTTCAAGCCCATAATTGTCCTGCTATTGCAACATTCCTTCTAGTGATGGTATATAACAGCAGTGATGATATACTGATATTTAATATGACAATTGACAACAGGAGTTGGGTATCAATTCTGTAATGCCCCTATTAACATTATTTTTCAGCATCATAGTTCATCATGAATGTCTACATTAAGTATTAGGAGAACAGCATCTGTCTGATGTTGAGAGTTATAGAAGAGGTATTTAAATTGCTATAAATAAAAATATACAGGTTTGGAAGCACCACAAAGAATCATGCAGCACGAGGAGGGCTAGAAGAATGATGCGCTGATGCCATTTAGATCAGGAGGTCATCAAGATCCCAGGACATCTCCATGTTTCTTCTCAGGATATCCAGACTGGGAAAGCAAAGACAGTGAGTAAATCTTGAGGGCTCATAGGTGGGACAGGATGCAGAGACTAATCCCAAAAAAGGTATATCCCAAATCACCAACCTAAGCTTAACCCAGAAGACATGAAGAGAAACTGGCCTGCTGCTTTTGTCCTCTGTTGTAGAATCATAGAATCATTAAGGTTGGAAAAGACCTCTAAGGTCATTGAGTCCAACCATTAATCCAGCACTGCCAAGTCCACTACCAAACCATGTCTCTAAGCACCACATCTACACATTTTCTGAACACTTCTAGAGACAGCGCCTCTAGCACTTCCCTGGGTAGCCTGTTCCAAAGCTTGACCATTCTTTCAGTGAAGAAATTTTTCCTAATATCGAATCTAAACCTCCCCTGTCACAACTTCAGGATATTTTCTCGTGTCCTATTGCTTGTTACCTGGGAGAAGAGAGTGACGCCACAGGGAATCTTGGTCTGCCTGCCTGCACATCAGCATCTTGGTGCTACAAGGGAAGACAGACTATTTGAACATATACATTTTGGTGGTGTAGGTGCTTTTGGGAACATGTGGATTAATGAATGAAATCAGCTCTGTTTCAAAATATAATTGCCCTCCCCTCTCTAAGGTCTCCTACTGAGACCTCCTAAGCTGTAGCTACAATGCTGCAGCATTGTTTCTGACAAAGTACTTCTCTATCTCTGTCAAAAAAGAGCTCCTCATCAGCCTAGATCCACTCTTTTCTTTGATGTCAGTAAATATCTGAGGGAAGGAATTATTTGACAGCACTGTAACAGTCAAGACTTCTTGAGTGTTGCACCATATTTTTGGAGGCACAGATAAGAAAATATTACAGTCCTGGAACTTGTAATTTCAGCCTAGCAGTACGACTAACCTCACAATTACATTATTTCACTTGAGTGACACTGAAAAGGAAAATGGACAATGCCAAACCCTATCCTAGAAAGCACTAAATTATGGGAGACAGTGGTTTACAACTGATTACATTCCACAGCTTTGTGAATGAACAGGTTGAAATCTGGCACTTATAATAAGAAAGAAAAATTAATGCTCAGGTATATTATTCATTGAAAAGCAAAAGAGCCAAGCCCTTTGCTGGCGTGAACCGCCACAGCTCTATTGATTTCAAACAAGAGCTCATTTGCATCAGATGAACATCCAGGCCATATTTTATAATGGGCTCGATTTTGATTAATTGCTATTACAGTCCTAAAGAGGATTTTTCATTCCTCAATTATTTTCTGCACTATACACGAAAAGAAAACAAAAAGCCCTGCCACTGGATGTACCAATAAATATTCTTTAGCCACATGACAATTAATAATTCTTTTCATAATTTAAAGAACATTAGACTTGATGTTTGCAGCTGACTTGTCTTGAAAAGTGAACAACTACATCTCCTACACTCATTAAAGTGGACTCAACAATGCTGCCTGCATTCAGTTTTCTGTTGCTCCTTTCACCAGCGTGTTAGACTGTCAGGAACATTTCCTGAACAGAAAGTCCCAAATGGACACTCCAAATGTCTGGACAGAACTGCATATGGTTTTCTATGTAACTGGTGTAGAGGTGGCTGTACAAGCCATCTGAAAAACTCTTACCTTCATTGTTCAGAAGTACAAAAGTATTATTCATGCAGCAGTCTGGGCCTCCCTTCTGCCTTTAATTTGCATATCCTTACAATTCTTCCTTAGAAATAAAACCCCATGCATTATTCTGCGTACTGTGCTCCCATGTGATACAAACCAGTTTTTGCTTGATCTGACAATGATTTTAGGGTTCATGCCCTTTCCTTCTGCATTAATACAGTAGTAACATACTGGATGTTTGCAAAAGTCACATCTGTACGCTGTTAGCCTACGGATGTGTGAGACAGGGGAAAAGGAAGGGAAAGGGAGACAAAAAAAGTAGGAAGGAAGTAAAAGAAAACTGAGAGGGAGAAGGGAACAAGGGAGGGAGGAAGGTAGGAATGAAAATGGGCAGCTATCCCACGGCTACAGGAATCAGCACATCTGATTGTACTGGGGAATATTGTTGAATGAACTGTAGGTCAAAGCACAAGTTAATAGGTGTTTTTTTCAGTCAGAAGTCCTCTATGGAAGCAGTTGTGTGTAACAAGGATGTTTACACTTACATTTTTTTCTTTGATAAATCTGCCTTATTTGTGTTTATGTAACAAGTTTTTGTCCAGTGGCTTCATACTGGATACACCAAGAGCCTTCTTCTCATTCAACCATACTGTAATATACTTAACTCCTTCCTTCTTGATTTAAAACACATTTAAAATTATGTCACATGAGTGTGTTCTGTGCTGTCTAGAATCATGATCTCTTCTGAATTCATAGGCCAAGCAGCCTTGGACTAAACTTACACTTAGATTTTCTGAAAAATATATCTATACAAAAACAAAACAAACAAAACAAAAAATCACAGCAGTTTTGGTAGTTCGGAATATAAGATTCGCTGAGTAGGCAATCTGAAACTTTACAGAAAGGCGCTATAGAATTTGCTATAGAATTAAAAAATGTTATATGATTTTAAAGCAGACTGGACGATTCTTTATCTACACTCTGTTATATTTTATGACCCTGACCCCTTTACAGTGATGAATCATGATTGATTCAAATGGTCATATAAAAGGGTATTTGCTGCAGCAGACTACTTATAAAATGTGCTGTAGCTCCAAAATTAGACTCTACTGTCAACCATAAACATCTAAAGATGTTTGTAAATTTTGTTCTGCCATCTTGAAGATATGATCAGCAAAATATTCCATAGTGTGTATTATGGAAGCAATTGGTTGATCCCAACTGTTAAAGAAATTAATATCTGTTCTTTCGTGAAGTTATTAAAACCTAATATAGTAACAACTATTGAGGGAAGATCAGTAAACAGATTTACTCCTGTGGTTATTAATATGTTCCCATACATCACTATGTAGCTAGACATTTTTTTGGTCATAGGTTCATTGGGAAACATAGGTTAAAAGGAACCTCGGGAGGTCTCCAGTCCAACCTTCTAGCCAAAGGAGGATCAAGTCTGAGGTCTCACCAGGTTGTGTGGGGCTTTACCCAGTCTGGTCTTGGAAACCTTCAGAGAGAGGCTGCTCAACCTCTCTGTGTAGCCTGAGACTCTCTTGCTTCCACATATTCCCACTGCCCCTCATCCTTCAACCATGCATCATTTTCTTAGCTAAGGCTTTTCTTTTGGTTTGTGTGTTGTCATAGCTCTGTCTTAATCCCTAAATTGGATTTATATTGGTGCATCTTAATGCCTGTAGAAAGTCCTGGTGATACTAATGAGATTATGCCCAAGTGCAAAGGCATCCATACCTGGAACAGTACTGCAGGCTCTGCCGACCTTCTCTATAAGCAAAGGAGAAAAAATATCGAGTTAAAAAAATATTTCAGAGAATTTCAACTTGCCATTTAAATAAACTCATTTTCTGTAGATCTCACGTGCTGAGTAAAAAAAAAAAAAAACCAAAAAAAAAACCAAACCCAAACCAACAAATCAAAACAAATCACTAAGCCCAACTTCCTTAGACATATATAATTTAACAAAGCTGGGTATGCAAAAGAAACTGGAGCAGTGGATATATTTAAAACAGTCCAAGTCAAATCCTGAGGAGCTTTACATGATGCAGTAATGATCTACCCAGAATTATAAGAACGTTTCTACTCTGTATGCTAACTTATCCCACATATTTAAAGGCAGAAACAGGCAAATAAATGAAGGCAATATTTGAGACTGTGACATAAAAAACAGAGAAAACAGGACTCTAATATATACTGTCAGATAAAAGGAGCCTGAAGGGAGATGATAACAGTTTAAACACCCTGAAGGAAGCAATATCAAGGAATGAAGGGAATTATTCACACCATGTAGGAGAGCTAAACCAACTTATGTTTAACAGGACCTGCAAATAAAAAAAAGACAATATGAAACTTTTAGGAGGACAGCAATGCATAACTGGGACTCCAGCAGGGAGACTGCCACACTCTTCAAGCTTCTTAAGGCTTTTTGTCCTTTGTTGGTCAGCGAGCTAGGCCCTGTCTCTCCAGCCATGCCCTCTCTCAACGCAGTGCCACCCACTGTCTGCCTGGAGCTCAGCTCAGCACAGTGCCCTTCCTTCCCCATCAATGACAGGGCCACTTAGTGCCCACCCAGCTCTCACCTGTAACAGAGGCACTCATGAGAACCAATTTATTTCAGAGAAGGTGCTTTGAAAGCATGAAGAGTGTAAAGCACCTTCACCAGCCCCTGGACCCACTGTGGTCAGTGGTGGAACCCCATAGCGCACTACCTGCTAGTGGTGACCACCAGGAGCGGGTCAGCAGACCAAAAGCCCTGCCATCAAAGGCTTTCATGTGATCATCATCATACAGTACTTGCACCACACAATTTCAGGGGCTTTCTTTCAGATTGCATCTAGTCCAGTCCTATCTCCTGCATGCTCACTACCAAGAAAAAATGGACCAGGTGTGCTCCTCATTTCATCTGCGATGTTTCTATTTTAGGTGCTCTGTGACCAAAGCAGAAAAAATGTGGATGGTGGGAGTTCATTTTCAAAGTGCACTCTTGATCCAAATTAAAGTGCTAACGGAGATTAATCCAATTGCTCAGAGTTCCCAGACAGTTGTCTTCTTAGCCCTCTTCAGCTGGGTCAGAAAAATCTGGGCTTCATTCCCAACATGAAGCTCTTTTGTTTCTGCATTTTTACTTTTGCATTCCTCACCCTCACACTTAGTTTCTGCAGGGAGCATCATTTAGATCGATGATTTCAATTTCCTGCCTTGCAGAACCCTGATATATTTATTTTTTCATTGGAAATGGCAGTCCCTGTATATCACATTTAAACAATATGCTTTCCTCTTTCTGATAGCTCCTCCAAGACCAAGGACCCAAAGGAAGTGGCCCAAAGGTGTCCAGGGATTCAGAAGCACCAGGAGGGAAACCACTGCTTTAGATTACCCCCAGAACAAAGGACAGAGACCATAACCAGCCTACTACAGCAGCACAGCACTTACAGTGGAAGCTTTACTTCTGGGGAAACAATAGGGCCTCTTCAAATTTTCTGCTCCTCCATTCTACTGCATCTCTCCCTTAGGGTTCATGATTAAATCAGAGTAATTGCACAAGGAAAAGAAAATTCCACGCATGTTACAATTAGGTGAAAAAAGTGCCCTTTCCAAAGCTCAGCATCACAGATCATCTTTGATTTTAAAGACATTTTATTAGTCATGATGACTCCATGTAGGCCAGAATCCGCTGCAATAATATGGAAGATGACAGCATAACCAAAAAATAAAAGAAAATGAAGGCAAGTGTTGTCTTCATTATTCTTTTATACTGCAATATCTTCTGCAGGATAAATCAAGTGGATTTTACAAGCTGTGTGTTACAGCACAGATTCATTTTTCATAGCTTTCATGCACATTTTTCTGCATTAAGCAAACAACTGCCAAATAAAGGCTAAACTGTGCTTTTGGAGGCAAGCCATCCCTCAAGCAGTTCTGCATGAATCACACTGTGTTTATTGGTAGCCTCAGACAAACAAGCAGTAGCCCTGACTAATGACAACAAACATAATAAAATAGCTATGCCTCGTTGCTTCTGGAAAAGAGGGCAGTGGTAGCATAACTGGATTCCTGTTTGTTCTGAGGTTACAGTGATGTTTCTGTCACTGCCAGACAGGACAGACATCCTTTCCCAAATTATTTCTTACAGAGGGAGAGCCTGACCAAGAGCAAGTAAATTAGGTATGACACAGGTTACATGGATTTAACTTTGCCTTTATAAAGACTTTCCACATGAGTCAGACAAGTAATTTTTTCTGTCTCGCTGTTCCCAAGCAACAATTATTTATTATTTATTATTTATGACAATAATTACTTGCTTCAGCATGTATTAAGAAAACTTTCATTGCCTACTACTAGAAACTGTGGCAAAAAAGAGTCAGAGAGTTCAAGATCTTCCACATGTTGCATGACTCTAGTTATTTGGAGAGATGTTATATACAAGCACATTGTTATAATAAAAAAATCCTCATTCATTACTGTAACTATCTTCCCAGGAATACATGGGAAAGATTATATCCCAGAAATATTTCATAGTATTTCTCTGTAGAGCCTGAGAAATCACTGGGATGTTGAAACACAAGTGCCAGCGTTCTTTTCTCAAATGAAGACTGAACACAGAGGACTTAGAGCTGCAGCACCACCTGTCGGTGAATTCGTCACCAAATGATCGAAAAAAGCAAAGAAAATTATCAAAGCAGACCGTGAAATGAAATGCAAGATATAACTTGCAAACTATATCTTCAACTGGATTATCTTACTGCCAAGACCCAAGTGAAACTAGGACCCACATCACAGGGCCCTCACATTGCTAGTGCCACAGAACTTTTCTTCCACACAAACTGTTCTTTTACTACAGGCACAATTTCACTTTTTTTACCCTCGGCAATTTTGCAGCCGCAAAGGCTGCCTAATTTGTGCAGAAGCTTCACATTAAAATCAGGGTGTATCTTCAAAATGAGTATACACAGGAAAGAATGTTCCTGGAAGAGGCAAAGCCATCTTAAGTGGCAAACAGTTTATCAAGCTGTCAGCAATGTCACTTCTGGCTGTGAAATCTGAAAGAGCAGCAAATGTAAGGTTAACAAGTGATTATTACTTCAGGAAGGATGGCATTCACATAACTGTGAAAACAGGGAAATCTCACAGTTCTTACTGATGAGATTGTTTTTCCAAAGTGGAATAGTAACACAAATTACTAAAAGATTGTAAGGAAAATACACATCTCATCACCTTAAGCTCAGAAACAGGCTGTAGGGTGCAGATAAATATTTTGCTTGCTGCTGTGGTTTTCTATGGGGATGTTAAGCAGGGATTATGGCACACTGTAATAAAGACAAATGACATGTAAAGGAAACTGCCATCAACTGTAGAGATCTAAGCAACAAGCTGGGGGAAAAAAAAGACCAAAACAGACAATTTCAACAAATAAAATTAAGAAAATCTATTGTCAATGTTGTATCATGTAATGTCATAGTTTTTACATGGAGTGTGTCAGCCTTTCTAGACCAAGAACTCATCCTCTGCCAGGTGCTGTTGTGCTCAAACTAGGCCACGTGGTTCACACATGCCCACTGCTCGGATGCTTTTCCACCACCATGTATTACTGCAGGGCACTGCTCCTGCTAAGGGCTTGGAGGATGGTGCTGAGACCATTTAAGGCAGACCTGGTGATCACATCATTTGCTGTCCAGCTGAGCATCTGATCCAAAGAGCTGTTCCGAGCCTCTGGTCTGCTACTGCCAGCATAAATTCAGTATGCAATGCACCCACCAGGATCTGTTCTACAACAACAGTCTGAAGACAAAAGTCTCCAGCTTCTCTTGCACAAAAGAATAATGATTTTCTTTTTTTTTTTTTAGGCCTCTAATAATTAATTGCCTGCTCACATACTTTGGGAAGTAACTCATTATTTCTATTACAGATTTAGGCTTGAACAGCTGGTCACATGACTATTTGCATCCTGCTTTGGAGAATTCTGAGACCGGCCCAGGAGCTGATATTACAAGTATCCTGGTTTGCTGGTCCTACCTCTAATTACTCATGCCTGACAACATGATCAGTGTCAGCAATTTCAGTGCTTAAGTTTCTCATATTGCACAGTTTTCTTCCTTTTTAAAATTTCTCACTGACTGCCACATCCACTTATTCACAGTTTAATAGACACAGGCTGCGGATTTCACTTCCAGTGACAGGACAAAGGGAAGTACGAGCAGTGTGGAGGACAAGTGCCAGTTGGGTCTTCTCATTCCTCACTTGGTGTCTCATTGCCAGCAATAAAAATTTTCAAAGGAGTCAACATAGGACACTCTACGGAATGTGTTCTTTTGCATGTTTTGCTACCACAGGGTTTTCACTTCAGTTCTAAGACAGCACCTCTCCAGAAGGTCTGTGCAATGCAGCTTCTTTGCAAGAATTGTGGTGGTCATTGCTCTCCTGATAGAAGCATTACCCGGAAATAACTCTATTTTCTTCTTTGCCATCTTCCACTCCTGCCACTACCACATTAATAAGTCAATAAGAGCAGAAAATAGAGACTAAGTTGTTTCAGATGACTAATAGAGTTCAGATAACCCAATTAATTTGGTGTCCAACATGAGGCACCTTAAAAGAACCTCAATTTTTCAGCAAATAGTCAGTCAGCATTATATGAAGATAAAATAACATTCAATAATCTCAAAGGAGATGTCAAGTACCAATTTAAAGTAAATTGGAACATCTTTGGGTTTCATTAGGACTTTTCACAGGCTTAGAGATAAAAAAAATCATATATTATTTCTAAAAGATTTGCTTGTGCCTATCTGGAAATTACAGTTTGTCCCCTGCACATTTGAAATTGCAATCACTGTGCACTTCAAACTGTGCTGAACTGAACTCCGTATCTGCAAAGCATTTCTGAATAATGTGGTCCTTTTCCCCCCATTTTGCAACAAAACAGAAGGATAACATATCTTTTTAACAGTACTGACAAAATACCAGAGCACTCCACCAAGAGCATCTTTTTCCTTCACCAGCTCTGATTTCAAATCACTGTTTTGGTTCCCCAAAATAAACATTTTGTCTCTTTCTTTTGAGAAGAAACAGTTAAGTTCAGATAGAAAACTGGTACGCATTATGGCAATGACCTCTAAATATAATCTTAGGACATTTATTATTTGTTACATAAACATTTGCATTTTCATCGAATAAGTACATTTTGGGTTAACCCTCCCTTATCTTCTGCCTCAATAGAAAACAGAGCTGTTGGCAAAACTGCTGTGGGGCTTTTCAAATGCCCAGGTGTTGTAACATAATATACGATGTCACCTCTGGGATCATTGCAACATCTGTATTTTTGAAAAAAATATATGAATATGAATATGTTTTCATATGAACATGCTTTCCCTACATATGTGCAAAGTGGATGCCTCAATTTGTGATTATCTCAATATGTTGACATGTTTTTTGCACAGTACATACATAATGGCTCTTTACCATGTTTTGTATGTGTATTCTAATATCTATATTAATACTTATGTCTACTCATAATTTGTATTTCCCGCCATCTTTTGGTGTGTTCTCAACCAGCTCATTCAGTATCTTCATCACTGTGATTGTTGTGGCTCCGCTAGAAATTCCACACATACTGCCCTATACACACTGCCCCAAACAATTTTATATTTATCCTGTAAAGAACAAAAAAATGAGGAGAGGAGCACATACAAAATAATAGTATGTTGTTGTAATCTTAGGTAAATGCTTTTCTCTGTCAGAACTTCAGCAAGAGAAGACTGAAAACTGCAGTCACTGTAAAAAGCTAATTTACAGGAGACTGTCGATCAGGTGCAAAATTGTAAGAGTGGCAGAGCTTGCTCTGGGCCTCTCCCTTTTCATTTTGCAGCTCAAGTCTGCTTGCTTCTAAGCCAGGGCAGCAACATTGATGCTCTCTTGAACTGCTGTTTTTGTTTACTTGCAGCTAGATCAAGCACAGAATGCTTTATTTTTCTAGCTTATTTTATTGTGGTGACTCTTCCTAATGCCACTCTGAAACCCTCTATTTCCAAACTATCCACCAAGTTAAAAAACCCAAACAAACAGAAAAGCCCCCAAAACTCAACAAAAATAAAACCTCAAAACAAAAATCATAATCATAGTTACCATAGAAACTATCTCTAAGATACAGAACAATTTCTTAAACAAATCCGCAGAGGAGTACTGAGTATCATCAGAGCTGTGACATAATGGTTAAGAAAAAATGAGGGATGGCACATGAATTTCTCACAAGTTTGTCACAGTGATGAAGAGCATCTCTGCTGAAATAGGGATGGTTATGTGCACAGAGGGTCACAAGTATCACAAGCCCATCACAAAATAATAAAACAGAGGAATCAAACTTATCCCTTCTCATCTTCAAGTTGTTACACTTGTTAAAAGTATGACTGGGGTGCTGCCGATGGATATCACTCTCTACATTTGTGTTCAAGTCTGTGAAAGAATGACAGAGTTCCTCTGGATGGAAATAATGTGTTATCTGGCCTTCTCATGGTACTGATGTCTTCCAGTCTTGAGGAAAATAAATCTCTTGTCATTTCAGCCCGCAAATGGCTCCCTTTGGCATTAAAAAGTCTGTAAAAAACATAATTACAATTGCAAAAAAAAACAGAGGCAAAACCCAAGTAACAGATCCCACATGCATTCCCAATGCATGACATCTCAGGCATAAGTGCAGACACTTTTCTACTCAAAGATGCTGCCAAATGAAAAAAATGTCAATGCTATTTGTTCCCGCTACTAAAAAAAAATATGTTTCTAAACTGCATTTCCAAATCACTTTGTATTGAGAATGCCTTCTGGAACACAATTCAGAGCTGTTACAGGAGAATTCTGCTACCACCTTCTGGCTGACAGAAATTCTTAGCACTTATTTAACCAGCACACACCGAGTTCATAATGTGTTTGCTGTTTTTCAGTCTGCACTCTTCCCATGTTACTGCTCCATTTGCTTTAACACATATATGGGAAATGCACACAAAAATTTACACCTTCATTTTGCAAGCCTTTCTAATGAAAAAACCGAAAAAACTCAAAGGCTAAATGTTTCATTTAATTTTTTTAAGGATTTGAAAGCCATTGTTTTGTAATTAAGTAGATTTCTATTTATCATCATCAAAACTAAACTTCTTGACATAAAACTATGGCTTTTTCCACTTATTATCCCTCCCCAAAAAAAAGTGTTATGGTTCAATGCAATTTATTTCATTATCAATGAACAGAGAAATCCCTTGTTTATATCAGTGTAACAATACTTCATAAAAGGTGCAGTCTTGTAAATCCCTTTGCAGGCATCTCCCATTGCACTTGTGATTTAGTCTCAGTAACTTCTCAGTATCGGAAACAACCAGTGTGCTGGATGGCTGCTGTTACTTCAATACCTTTGCTTATAGTAAATTGAATGAAAAAAAGAGCATAACCAGATCACAGTCTTGTGAGTTTTGTTAAGACCTTTCCTACCGTTGCCACAATTTATTCTTAAAACTCCTGTACTTGCCTAACAAAATCAGCACCTTTTTCTTTAGCTCTTGAGTAAGCAGCCGGATGTCAGCTCCAGAAAAACCCAAAGCTGTTAGGATCAAGTTTCAGAACCATTATGATAAACTAATGCACATTTACACATTTCAAATACCCTTATTTTATAAACAACATCTGATGTGGGGAACTGCCCAAGACAGTGCATTTAATGAGTTTGGCAATACTGACCAAGTGAGAGTAATCATATGAGCAAAGTGTAAAAGAGCAAAGTAAAGGTCATCGTTATTTCCCAGAATCAAGGCCAGGTCATTTCTAATGTAAGGCCCTTCTGTCACTGAAACAGGTGCTCAGAACTTCCCCTCACCATGCACAAAATCAGATTTAGTTGTGTTAGTCACCTCCAAGAGAAAAGAAGGAAAAAGGACAAAAAGCTGGAGGTGGAAGCTCAAACACTCCATGAAAACACCCACCAAATTAAAGTGAACATGTTATTATACTGTAATTTTTAACTATCTGATCTGTATTTATGGACTTATAGAACCATTTAGGTTGGAAGGGACCTCAAAGATCACCTTGTTCCAACTCCTCTGCCATGGGCTGGGATGCCACCCACTAGACCAGGTTGCTCAAAGCTCTATCCAACCTGGTTTTGAACACTTCCAGGGATGGAGCATCTACCTCTTCTCTGACCAACCTGTTCCAGTGCCTCAGCACCCTCACAGTAAAGAATTTCTTCCTAATATCCAATCTAAACCCTCCCTCTTTCAATTTAAAGCCATTAGTCCTTGTTCTTGGAAAATTTCCTTGTGAGAAGTCCTTCTCCAGCTTTTTTGTAGCCTCTTTATGGACTGGAAGCCTGTTCTGAGGTCTTCCTGCAGCCTTTTCTTTCCTGGGCTGAACAATCCCGGCTGTCTCAGCCTGTCTTCATAGCAGAGGTGCTCCAGCCTTCTGATCACCTTCATGGCCTCTTCTGGACTTGCATCACCAGGTCCATGTCTTTCTAGTGTTGGGGGCCCCAGGTCTGGAGGACACTGGACACAGTGCTCCATGTGGGGTCTCACAAGGGCAGAGAAGAGGGGCAGAATCACCTCCCTCAACCTGCTGGCCACACTGCTTTGGATGCAGTTCAGGACACTGTTGGCTTTCTGGGCTGCAAGCACACATTGCCTGGTCATGTTGAGCTTCTCATCCACCATCATCCCTGAGTTCTTCTGCTCAGGACTGCTCTCAATCAATTCTCCATCCAGCCTGTGTTTGTGCTTGGGATTACCCTGAAACAAGCCCAGGACATTGCACTCGGCCTTGCTGAACTTCAAGAGGTTTAGACAGGCCCATCTTGCAAGGTTGTCAAGGTTTCTCTGGATGGCATATTTAGTTTTTGTTCTTCTCCTACTAGTATTCCTGTAATCCGGCACTTTGTGTTCAAATTGCTCCGGGTTACAGCATTACTGCAGTGTATGTAGCTACATGAATTATCTGAGCATTTTCTGTCATCTAGGGAGTTGTTTAAATTTTTCAATTTTTTTTCCTAGCATTTACATTTAATTACGCACAGATTGTGCTGTATTCCAATTCCGTTTCAGCTGCAGAAAGGATAGAAAAGGTCATTATAACACATGCATCACTGCAAGTTATGACAAAGCAGCATTTTACAGAATGGCTGTACAGATTGCATCAGAGGGATTTTACTCTCTGCAGCTAGGTCAAAGGCAGAGAAAAATTTAAATGGGGAAGCATCAACGTATTATTTGGATTTAATCCATATCCTATTGAACCCAGTAACGAAATGTCCCATCTCCTTAGCAGGATCTGAAAGCAAACTTCTGAAAACTGCTTAAAAAATTATAATGTTTTCTAGATATTGCTGGCACCTAGGTTACTTAGAAAATTGCATTTGAAAATTCTGCCTTAAATGAATTCCAACAATCACACAGCAAGCCTGTGCTCAAGCTTGATATCAAAGGAGGTGGTAAGCCTTAATGAAGCATCTACTCAAATTGCTTTAGCAGCAAGCACTCAGGTGGATTATTAGAAGCGGGGGCTGTTTAATCTCTCTTACCTCCTGGGAAAACCCAGCATTTAAAAAATGTTAGCAATAGCAATCACAGAAGGGAGAGAAAAGCACTCTCTCCCAAAAAGCCAGTTGTTCTGCTTCTCCATGAGATGTGACATTTTAAGATGTTCTGCCCGTCAAAGCTGAGCATATTCAGTTGAACGGGGACAGTTTCTTGCAAACTCTGCAGGCTTTTGACTCTTAGCTTTACAGGGATTTACATTTGTATTTTAAAGCTCTGCTAAGCTTCCTAAAGAAAGGATTTGCTTAATTATTTTGCATTTTGATATTTCCAGATCTGAAACAGAGCTACATGCCTTGACTCTCAATAAGTCCTCAGAATTAACATAAATTTCAAGGACTCCCTGTCTGTCCCAAGGAAGTTGAGCAAGCCCAAAATACCCTTTGTCTCTGATGAGAAGCCAGAATATTGTGATGTGGCAGGTGCCACACACACAACAGCCCCACCCTGGAGATAGAGCCTTGAAAATCCTTTCCCTGCCCTCCATCAGATTTATTAGTTTGGGGCTTTTTTGCAATCCTGTGTTTAGCAGTTCTGTATGAACTGTCCCGGCTTGCAGACAGCAGGATGAAGGGCTCCTCACCAAACAAACCGACAAGCCAAACAGCAGATTCTGCATTTTGAGAAGTGAACTGAAACGTGTTTCTTCACAGGTTCCAGTTTCACAGGGAAACCCTGCCATTTCCCATGCTTGGAGATATGCAAAAGTCCCATTAACCATGGGAGAGATGGGATGACTTTTACTGGCTGCAACTCAAGGTGGCTTTTGGCAGAGGAAATCTTTGCACAGAATCTAACTCTGCAAAAAAAAAAAAAAAAAAAAAAAAGAGGCTATAAATCCCTCTGCTATCAGCCAGAAAACAAATCCATCATGACACATGCATACCTTAAATCCAGAGCAGCAGTACATTCTCCTGTGCTATGTCTGTTCACTGTAGAACACTGCTTCTGAAATTAAGTGTACAATTCCTGATGTGAGAAAATAAAGCACATGTAAATAAAATAAAACGTGCATGCTCACAAATCTGTCACTATTTCTCAGATGTCTCAGAACACCTAATGTAAGACCAGTTGCTAAAAGCACCATAAAAGCTTGACTAACACTCTGAAAGACTGAAAAAGAAGGACAAAACACATTAAAAATTATCTAAGGACTTTTGTTGTTCTAAGTTACAGGGAACCAAAATCCAGTGATCAACCATTAGACAGTTATTCCTTATCACTCTGGATCTCAAACAAGAGGTTTCTACATAAAATAGACAGGAATAAATTAGACTTCAGTTTATTATGTCCACAAGATGGTTATCTAAATCTTATTTGAACAAGTTACTTTCTACATTTCCAAGACTGGGTTGAAAATCTCTTATGCCTTCCTATCGAGCACAGAAACTGCCTTTTGGAAGCTCTGCAGACTTCTGTGAGATGACTATTACGTACTGTTAATTTGGAGTGTTCTGTGCATATATGCAATTTCAAAAGAGTTGATTACAAACCTCTATTTGCTTGTATACTGTTCTGTGAAACAAAATGCTCATTCTATTTAACATCATGCACAAAGACTTTCAGAGATCTGATTACACGTGTGTTAAAAACAAACAGAGTTTTCAGATTAGTTTTAAATTTTCTTTAATGTGATATGCTGTAGAATTCTGAAGTAAGAAGCAAATTCATTCTTGATGTCTCCAAATCAGTGAGATAGTAATTAGGTGTGGAATAGCACCACATGATACTTTTTAGGAACTATATGGATTTTATTTTTCTTCCCACAAGTCTCCTCTGAGTATTTGAGCCAAACTCCATTACTAAGGTCATAAGAATGCTAGTGTTTAATACAGTAAATAGTATGTTGCTACAACTAGGCTTTCTTAAATTTTTACAAATATTTTTGGAGCAGAAATTGATGACGCCTCTGCAGCAGCGTAACCTTTTTGCATTGCACAAGGATAAAAAACGCTCCTTCTGAAACAGATGTGCTCTTGCTCAGTATGGATCAAACACAACCACAGTCACAGAAACAGCACAAAACTTATTTTACATCTATAAATCACACTTTTATTCTCATGTGGTACTATTGCTCCTGGGGAACCAGCTGAATTTCATGTTTTAAGAACAATTCCTGACCTAACAGAAATGATGCACATACACCCACTTTAATTATGCACATATGGCTGCTTTAATAAAATACCTAACAAACAGAAACAACTTACATGCTTCCCATATAGAAAGAGAAGCATTCTTACTTCTCCCCTTCCTTTCCAAACCCATATCAGCACTCGTTTTTATACATTAAAATGCTCCTGGTAACTAGCAAGAGAGTGGGGCTTTTCCTGCTTTAAACTTAAGCATCTTCTCCTCCCAGACTTCCAACAGGCCCCAGTGGCAGCTGCACATCAGAGACAAGCATTCGATGGCTCAAACAATGGATGTGAGGTACATAAATAAGGAAGCACATGGAGTGCATCGCACATAAACTTAAAAGTTTGCAGAAGTTCATGGCTACGTAGGAAGCAGTCTCCTGATTGTCCTTAAACTTCATTTAAAAAGGCATTTTTTGGGAACACTTAATTTGCTCATCCTGTGGGCAGGATTTGTCATATGCTGTGCGAATAGCTAGGCAATTCTATTATAGTATATATATGTATTCTATTATAAAAGCTGCGCAGTAGATGTTTAATTAGGAGAAATCAATCCGTATTTGCATTCAGAAGTGTAGATAAGACACCAAGTGCACAAGAACAAGTAGCAGCAGGTCCAGGGGGAACGGCCTCAAACTGAAAGGTTTAGATTCAATATTAGAAACAGAAACATTTTTACTGTGGGCGTGGTGAGGCACTGGCACAGGCTGTCCAGAGAGGCTGCGGGTGCTCCATCCCTGGCCGCGTTCCAGGGCAGGTTTGATGGGGCCCTCAGCAACCTGGTCCAGCGCACGGTGTCCGTGCCCACGGCAGGGGCTGGAACTGGGTGGTCTCCAGGGTCCCTTCCAACCCAACCCACTCCATGATTTTATATACAGCCTGTTGTAACACTCCAGGCAAGCCAGCACACTACGGAGGAGACGTATATCGGTCAGCGCACACGAACGCCCCGGAGAACTCTCAGGGAACTAAGGGAGCCAAATACTTTCCATAGTAGTTTCTGGCACTGGTATTTGTGCTTCTGTGCAAGCGAAACAATCATTTAATACACACACACACAAGTATTTATTTCAAATCACGCGTCACAAGCACTCAGGCAGTACGCAATTCGTCCTTTCCTAATCACTGCCTTTTTACGTAGCGCGGGTTTTTTTTCCTGAAGTGACTTACAAAGCCTATATTCTCAAACAGCAAGCCAGATAGGAACCCTCGGCGGCGCTCGGCCATGTTCGNACCGCGGCGAGAGGGGCCCCGCGGTCCCGTGTGTCCTGCGGGGATCGCGGCCGCTCCGGGGCCGGGCTGCCCCCGCCCCGCACATCGCTGTCGCGGGGCCTGAGGGCAAAAGCGGGGGGCCTTAAGCAGCACGGGCTCCTCTGCTGAGGGCCTCTGGGGATGCTGCTTGCGTAGCTACCGCCGGCTTTTTTCTTTTTTTTTTTTTTTTTGTTCTTTTTTGTGGGCTCGTAGCAGGTAATTAAATGTACGTTAATACCACATACACCTGCATTGCCAAGTGCCCCTGCAGCGCTCGAGGTGCTTCCCTGGTGGATACTGGCAACGCAGCCCGTGGTGAAACATCTTTAAAGCTCTGTCGTTTGGAGTTTCATAATTCCACAGAGGCTGTAGAGAAGGGTGATCTGAGCTTTCAGTAGGCTTGCCCTCACCTAGTTTGTAAAGTAACTCTGTCGGCTGAATTTCTAGAATGCTCTCTTCGCATTAATTTAATTTTTAGTGACGCAAAAGATTAGNGCCAGATAGGAACCCTCGGCGGCGCTCGGCCATGTTCGGCAGAGCTCGGCAGTGTTCGTCAGCGCTCGGCGGCGCTCGGCCATGTTCGGCAGCATTCGGCCATGATCGGCGGTGATCGGCGGTGATCGGCGGCCCCCGAGGCTGCGGCGGCGCCTGCGCACCCGCGGCCGCCCGGCTGTGTCCCGCCGCGAAGGTTCGTGAAGATTCCGGAAGGCTCCGGCCGGCTCTTTCCGCCCGGGGCCCCGCCCCGCCCCGGCGCTGCCGCCCGCNACCACATACACCTGCATTGCCAAGTGCCCCTGCAGCGCTCGAGGTGCTTCCCTGGTGGATACTGGCAACGCAGCCCGTGGTGAAACATCTTTAAAGCTCTGTCGTTTGGAGTTTCATAATTCCACAGAGGCTGTAGAGAAGGGTGATCTGAGCTTTCAGTAGGCTTGCCCTCACCTAGTTTGTAAAGTAACTCTGTCGGCTGAATTTCTAGAATGCTCTCTTCGCATTAATTTAATTTTTAGTGACGCAAAAGATTAGAAGAAGGCTAATATGTTCTAGACTGTGCATTTTCCGTTTTTAAGAACCACGGCAATAAAGTGTGTTTATTTTTCTGAGCTGTGTATTTCCAAAGAGAGGGCCAGTATACTGAGTAGGACTTGGTAATGTTAGTAGCAACAAAAGCAGGCACAGTTATGGAATGCTTCCATTCAGTCAGCTTTCTACCACCATCCCCTACACACCTTTGCCCCAAAAGACAGATAGGGGTATTTATAACAAAAATTCTCACTGGGGCTTCATGACCTGTAGTCATTAAATAACAGTTCTTTACAATGTGTTCCTATGTTTGTGATCAAGTGCTGACAGTGTGGTGCTTGGATTGGGAATAACAATTTCTTGAGATGAACTTTGTTTTGGTGACTGGAACAGTTATTAAAATCACTGAGTTGTACACTAAGCAGTTCTAAAGGTAAACATAGTTCCTCACAGACCACTTAAGAGAACCAAGTTTTATGTTTTCTGTAGCAGTAGGGTGATTATAACTTCTGTCATCCTTAAACTGCACCAAGGTCAATGGGATGATTGCTACTTAGACATCTAAATCCACAGTTAGCTGTGTAATGCTGTCAAGTTCAACTACTTGGTTTTATTTCAGAACTTTTTGGCTTTACTGCTAAGGTTTTGTGGGGTTTAGAGCTAGTGAATGTGTCAACAACAAAATGCTAATCCGTTTAATGAGTTTTGCATTGGAATGTTTAGGGAAAATATATCATTAGGAAGTTTTCTTAAACGAATAGGTAGAAACTTTGGGGCCTTCTGGTGCCAAAGCAGTTTTGGCTATTTGAGGAGTTTTTGTCTGTATTCAGCCTGTTGTATAGACATTCCCTTAGTGATGATTGATGCGAGAGGCCATTAATCTTCTCCTCAAAATCTGATGATTGAAATAATACATGCATGTATTCTCTGTAGAAACTCTCATTGTTACCAAAAAATGAGCAAGTGGCAACGGGCTGACATGAAGGACTGTATGCCTCTTAAAGAGAGGTAGAAAAAACAGCCTGCGGGAGAGCATTGAAGGTATGTCTGTGCAGTTGTGATTGAGCACACAATTCCCAATTCATCTCTGGCATGCTTGGCAAGGTACAAATTTCACCTGCCAATTAGATACATTAATAGTATGGATTAACCAGTAGTTAAAGACTTGCACAGTGTCTGACATAGAACATAACTTCAAAAAAGGTAGTAGGTTTGTATTTGGGAGTTTTTTTTTAACCTGTGAATCACCATATGAACATTTCTAATCTGTTTCAAGGGCAGGTCGTATTTTGTCACTAAAACAGTGCTGTGAGGTAATACAGGCACACTTTGGCATAGGTTTGAAGGCAGTGCTGCTTAATGACAGTTGAAAAGATGGCATGCAAAACCAGACTGAAATTGTGTATGTCTTGATTCCTTCACTGCAGTGCAAATTTTTTTGGTGTAGACTGTAATTTAGACCTTTCTTAATGTGGTTTATTTTGGTCTATTGCCAGAACAGAAGCACATGCTGTTTTGTGTTTGTTTTTACACTTCTGCTTTAGATCGAACCTTGTGATGGTGCACCCACATAACAAATGTGATCACAGGGTTGATGAACAATTACTTTTTGTATTTCTGAGGTGGTGCGAGGATTTGTGGAGAGATGTAGTTGTGAGGAACAGTAACTTAGATTCTTGGACTCTGTGTGGCTAGTTAGTTTTCTTTAACCTTATCTTGTCCCCAGAGTTCAGTTTCTGTTCCTACAAAGGGCCTGCCAATCCTCTGTCTTCCCCACAGTGTTATGTTTCTAAGGCTGAGTGTTTCTTTTTTTATTGTGAACTATTTATGAGGTTTTGCCATACCATTTTTGTCCTGTTCTCTGTGCTTTTTTCCAACCCTCTGAGAAATTCAGTGGAATTAGCTTCCTAGCTTCAACAGACACTTGAAGGCATCCACTTCCTCAAGGTGCTTAATGAAGTTCATCAGCCTGATGGAACTCCCATTGCTTTGGGGACTGTACAGCCTCACTTGTAGAGTATTGGAGTATTGCAAGTTACATGTACACAGATTTATCATTTCATCCTCAGGAATTGAACAGGATTTTATTGTAAACACCTCTGAGTTTGTGTGACTGATACAAATTTCTACTTTGACATTTAATAAAAGGACTAATAAAGTGCTTAAAGGAATAAGCAAGGATGTAGTGGTAAGGTGATTGCATGCCCAGTGGGATCAGTTTGGGTATGAAATCAGCTCCAAACAAGCAACAACAAAAACCTAAAAAATTGTGGTAGTTGCGTATCCAAAAATGACCTGAAGGTGAGAGAAAATGGCTTGCTTTGAAATACTTTGGTTTTCCTGGTTAAGGAAAGGTATTAACAACAGTGGAGAGGCAACTTGATTTGATTTTTTTTTCCCCCAGTGAAAATGTAAAATAGAAATGAAAGTCTGAAATCTGAACTCATACAAATCAGAACTAGAACAGCCTTTTAACTTCTTGGGTGACCATCAATGTATATCCTAATTTTCCAGGTTTCCCCACCTGAGATGGGATCCTTCTATGAATGTAAACATCACTCGGATAAGAGTTGTTGAACTCAGTATGAGTGAAAATGAGTTGATGCTTTACTGTTTTTTTATTACTGTTATTACTCTCTAGGACAGAGGATGGTCAGGCTGTTTAGTGCGTACCTCCCATTGCCTCTGAATGAGGCAGTGCAGAGCTTCTTGTCTCTGGTATGTGTTGTGGAACATGCCCAGCCCTCATGAGAGAGCAGCCAAGGGATCTGTCCTTTGCTCCATGATCTACCTCCTGCAGCAAGGAGAAAGGATTGGCATTGGCCGTATGGACAAACACGTCTGTGTGTGAATTGTGAGGGGGAGGATAGCTGCCTCTAAGTTAATTGATCATAAAATGGTTTTGGCCTCTGAAATGGTTGCAGTGATTAACAGCACCTCTCATTCAAACCCACATGCTTGTAAGGAATTGGAAATACTCATTTAAGTCTACTGATTCAGTGCTACAAACAGAGGTCATTTTTATTTCCATGTTGCTTCTGATGATATGCTTTCATACTTTTGGACAAGAATAATGCTCTTTATACAAAATAACCATAGTTTTTTTTAATTTTCCTGTGAGGTTTACCAGCATTAGCTTTTCACCCTGAAGCTGAAGGAATTGATAGAAGTTCATAGTTATACTTGTAAGTCTTGCTGAAGGAGTAACATTCCAAAATATATGCCTTTTGAGTTAAGGTGGGAACTGGTATCTGTCAGACAGTACTACTACCTTATACTTAGGCACTGAATATAAAAACAAAATTATACTAAACAAGAGGGTTTTTAAATCTACATATTTATAAAAATGATGAAAGCAACAGTTTGGGTTGGAGCTTTTTTGCTTTTATAATATTTGCAGGCTGATTATTAACAAAATTATTTATTGCTTTTCTCTTTTGCTTCCTATTACTTGCAATTGTGCTATTTTTTTCCTCTGGTGCTTTCTGAACACTTGTCATGAAATTGTTACTGTTGCTTCACTTTTGATTTTAACTGTTCCTAGCGAATACAAAAAAACATTGGTTTAAAGGCTAGAAGATAGCTATTGTTTGCCATTGCTTTTAGAGTCAGGTCAATAAAATGCAGTAAATGTCAAAGAAAAGTTATGTAATTAGAGCAATTATATTACACCTAAAAGTGATACTAAGTAAAAAGGAACAGCTTTGTAACATTGCTAAACATCTATGAATATCAACACTTTCATTAATGAAGGTTGTGTTTCAGTGTAGTGTCTGTACAGAACCTATTAATAATTAATAGTATTGATGTATCAAAATTGTGTATGTGGAAGATTAGCCTTTGGATTTGTCTTTAGGTGACCTAGCGCACTACAAATATTGGAAAAAGAATAAGCTAATCATCATGGATAAAATCATGAACTCAAGATTTGTGTTAGAATTTTTTTTAGCAGAGTGCTCCTGGATAGAAAGCTTTGATCAGGTGCAAATAGATGTATTTGATGCTGTAAACCAATATTTTCTGTCTGTTGAGTGACCATAAGGTCACCTTTTTATTTCTGCTGAATTACCCTGAAGGACTGATATTGGTGAAGGCCAGGGGTGGTGGTCCATAGAAAGTTTACCTGCACCATAGAGCAGTAAAAGTTTGTCTCAGATGTCTGCTTTTTAGTTGGTGATGTATAATACAGAAGAAGCAAAAGTCCTGATGATTTGGGTTTAATCTGTCCACTCAGAAAGCTTGTTCTCTGGAGTCTGTATTTTCCTTGGTAATTATGTGCACTTGGTTAAGTGGGGCAGCTCAGAGCATATATGAATTGTGAGTGTGAAATTTTTGCTGGGCTTGTGATCGGATGAATAGATTTTTGGTATGCCTGAATATTAATAATAGTCTTTTTCTTCTAGATTCATGCACATACCATCCAGGTGTGCCAGTCTTTCATGATGCTCTCAAAGTAAGTATGTAACTATCCTTTTAAGTCTTATCTTTATTTCTCTATGTATAAAACAATGTGCTGGTTTTCCTTTTTAACTCCAAATCTTTTAGTGTTGAGAATCTGATGTTCAGCCTATCATGTTTGAGCAACCCCATGAAATTAGAAAAGCACACTCAAACCTGAAGAAGAAATTAAAAACTCCACTGTTGTGGTCTAAATGTCATGCAAGTCTGTATGACATGCTTCCTGTTGATTGACTTTAGGTCTCTTAACAGTTTAATTAGGTCCTCTGAATAGGTCTGTGGAGTCATTGAGAGGTGTCATACAGTCAGTTAATTAACCTGCTTGGAATTCAGACCAGCTGCTCGAGGTCTAATGTGGCTAGAGCACTAATGTGTGTGTGACATTTTTCTGCTGTAAAAACCAGTTGTGCTCATTTAATCATCCAAATGAAAATGTTGGTTAGGCTGGGACTGACTTCTCATGTCTGTGATGCAGCTGTTCAGGTTTCTTGGGCTACCTCTTCAATGGTGAATATAACTGTGAGTGGTCTCCAGTGCTTAGGCCAACTCGACAGCCCATATTTGGTTTTGTGCTAAACTGTTCTACTTCAGGATCTGCTGGATGCATCCAAAGTGCCTACAGGGAATTGTCTGTGGCACAACTGCCAAAACAGTACTGGAACTCATTCTAACAATTTAATTGTGTATAGTCAGAAATCTGGTGTCCAGAAATGGAGTCCGGCACTTTTTACTGTATTAATACAGAGGTAGCCTTAGTGACCTTTCTTAGAACACCAAATCACTGTTTAACTGAGCTTTGGGGTGAGTGTTTTTTCCTTAGTGTTTAGGAACTGCTTCTACTGGCAGTGCATCTCATACCATAGTGTGATGTCGTTTGGCCTTGGGAGAGCCTTCTGCATGTGTGCTGGGCAGCATGTTTTCTGCAAGCTGTTGCTTATATTGCAGTACATGACTGTGGAATTGGCTGTTGTGTGCCACTGGCAAACTGGGACAAATGCTTTTAGATCAAATATGATCCAATTACTTAGACTGTGGCAATTTGTTTTGTACAAAATTATAGTTGTGCTCATAGCACAGTACATAAATCTCCTGCATAAAGACAGAAATTATACCGTTGCCTCAAAAGCTTATATTTATTCCCTCTTTCTCTTACACGCACATTGTTTATAAAACACTTTCCCCCTTATCCTACCTCTTGTCCTAACTAAAAAGTTACCATCATTTCATGTGAGCAGTTTTCTTCCTGCTGTGAATTCTAGATAATCTAAGAGGGCAAGGTGAACCTTTTGTCTCCTCAACTGTGGAAATGGTTAATATTTTGAGGATATTTTAGAACCACCTCTATAAAGCCCATCATGCTGTACTGCTTAAGCTTTCAGAGCGGTGGTGCATCAGTCAAACTGTTGCTTTTAATAAGATACTTTGAATTCTAAGACACATTATTCACAGTGGCAAGACAATTTTCTCTAAACCTGGATTTCTGGTTTACGTAATAAAAAGTGCTCTTAATTGATGTAGCTGGGTAGCAGTGCAATGCACATATCCAGGTTTGTTGGTGGGAAATAAGCAATTGAAGGATTTGACTAAAGCTCAAGGAAAGAAAAAAATCCCTGTCGCTTTAGGAAGAGGGCCTGTATGTTGTGCCACAAGTGAGCCTAGTCTCAGGTATAGTGTTTTGCTTATGTGTTACTTTATGAGATAAAGTAACATTCCTGTTTTCTGTTGTACAGAGTTGACACCTGACTTGTCATGGACATATTTCCTCATGTTTACTGAACTTTCTGATTAAGGCAGCACAAGTGAACTAGAAGTTTCAGCTGTAACAGCCTTTTCTGTCTTTGTAAACTGCAGATAATAATAATAGTGTCCATTGAAGGGAAGAAAATATTCTCTAATTATGATGTGCCATATCTTGTAAAATAAAATAATTAATATTCTTCTTTTTGTAAGCTGATGCCAAGTATGGTAATCATGTTTGTTTTGTTTTTATTCCAAAATGTTTATAGGGTTGGTCATGTTGTAAGAGAAGAACAACAGACTTTTCTGACTTCTTAAGCATTGTGGTATGTACTCATGATTATCTACAATTTTTATATTTGTCAAATGACAGTGATTAATATTAAGTGGTACATGTGCTTGCATGTTTTAAATTCACCTAATTTTGTTAAAACTGTCTCACATGTGCTACTTTTCTTCATATAATGCTGAAGTCAAGTCTCATTTTCAAGTTTTAATGGTTATGGTTATCTAAATAGGTTTTGGTAGAAGTAGCTAATGGTGAAGGAAGATCAATATTGTTGCCTGCTTTGCTTGTTTACAGAAAGTATTAATTTTTCTTTAACCTATGTCCAAATGAGGATATTTTCCACTTCAGCTTTACGATTTCCTTTGCAGCCAGTGTTGACAGTGGGCTAAAGGACAATGTGGAGCTGAAGAAATAAGTCAAGAAAACTTGTTGCAGTTTTTGTTAATTTTTAATTGCGCACACAAACTACACCACATCTATGTAAATATATACTTTCCACAACAGGGCTGTACAAAGGGTCTCCATAACAGCGAGAAACCTCCTGAACCTGTTAAACCAGAAGTCAAAACTACCTCTGAACGAAAGGAGCTCTCAGAACTGAAACCCAGATTTCAAGAACACATAATTCAGGCACCAAAACCATTGGAAACAATTAAAAGGCCAAGGTACTGTATATGAAACTAAGTTTTCCAAATTTGTGGTTAGTTGGCCAGGTTAAAGTTCTCTTGGTTATTCAGTGTTGCACATTCCATAGAGTGTAGAAATCCCCAAAATAACCTTAAAAGGGGTTGTGTGGTAACAGCGATGGTGTTATTTCGGGCTTCAACATGAGGTAAAAGAATTCTGGTTATGACAAGGACATACTGGATCTCTTGGCACTTTGCTCTGTAGTCATCAAAAATTAAGTCTATAGCCTTAGAATGCCACTAGTAGTTTTCTTTAGTGTTTTACACACTCATAAAAATAATTCTAGGGTGCTTGTATTTCGATTCCTTAATATCTCTGATTTATTTTTATCATTATGGAGTATAATTTCCTGTTGAAAGCCAAGACTGCCTTGTAAATTTCCTGTCTGTTTTTCCGTAAACAGTAAAGATTGATATTTACAAATGTAGTTTGTTTGTTGTTGTAAGGGAGATTTGGAAGGAAGAGCCTTGTAGCAAGTTACTGCTTTGTCTTCTGTAAATTCTTTTTCATGAAGCTGACATAAATACATGGAATTTTTTTTTAGCCCTGATGAACCAATGACAAATTTGCAGCTGAAAGTCTCAGCTTCCTTGAAGCAAGCTCTCGATAAGCTGAAACTGTCATCAGAAAATGAAGGGAAAAAAGGTGAGGATATAGGGAGGTTAAGTAGATACATGATGCTAATTGTCACACAGATAAGTGAAATTCTGTTTTTTGTAATTTCTGAAGTGATAGTTTCATGTAATTATGTTGTTCTTAATAATCTGGGAAATAGCTTCCAGTCCAGGAAATGATGATCAAAATTTAAATATAAGTAACATGAGACCTGGGTATCAGGAGCACCCTTAAAATTATTTGAACTGTGTGTTTTCTAAGATTTCCTGCTTAGAGTGGACATAACGGGGACATCTGTTTCTGACTGTATGATGGACAGAATTCCCAAAAAATGACCTTTACTCCTATTATTGCAAACAGTGTCATATAAAGCCCTTCATAAACTGGTGGAACCCATCTGAAGACTAATTGGTTCTCCCTTGCCTGTTTTTCCTCCTTTTTCTTTTCATAGTTTGTTTGGAGTTTGGTTGCAGAACTACACTGCTCCTTAAGAACCACTTTCTAATTTCAACCTACGTTTATGGCTATTTTATGCTCTTTTGTTCTTGTGCCAAGCTAATATAGTTCTTTCTCCGTGGTATCCAAATTATTTCCTTGTGTGTATTTATAGACAGCAGTTGAAGCATTTTATGTTCTTAGTGTTACAAAACCAAACAAGATGAATGATTGTTCTCTTCCCCTATGATTGTAATAATCCTCTTCATCAATATTTTTTTGCCCCACTTAAAATGTGTATTGAACCTAGAATTTGGTGCCTGGATAATACAGCTTTTGGAATGTTTGCATAACTTTTGTGTCTTTGTACCTCTCTAGCAGACTGCAGTGCCAAGCAGAAAATAGACAACTTGTGAAGGAGTTTTTTTTCTGATCTGCTCCTTGGCTTATTTTAGTGCTTAATAAAAGCGAAGTGTCTAGTAGGTTGTACAATTCAGTTCCTATTGTCTGTAATACTCTGTTTACAGATGAAGATACTGATGAAATCAAGATTGGGACAGCATGTAAAAATGCAGGCTGCTCAAAAGTAAGTGCTTCAGTTCTACTCTCTAACCTAGCTGCTAAACTATTAAATGAGAAGTTTTGGTTTTTCATGTGATACAAGTTGATTTGGAAAAGGCACGGGGTCCATTTGATAAAACACTTCAGTATGGACAAATGTGAGTTGTTTGCAGTTAGTCAAAGATTACTTAAATTTTTAAGTCTGTCCTGAGCTTCTAATTAGTAAGCTTGCCAAATCCATGGTACTGATGTATTTCTACTTAAAATGGTAAATATGATGTTGGTGAGAGGTGACTTACTGGTAATACTTGACTTGTTCTTCATATATCTACGGATCTTACTGGTTAATGCCAGAAGAATCAAAAAGTCAGTGTTTTAACATTTTTAGCACCAATATTAGTTGTGATATTGCACTGTCATTTAAACTGAAAATTCAACACCCGTGTGTTGTACAGAACAGGACAGTAGGATTTAAATAGGTATTTCGCTGGGCACCTGATGGATTTTGCATTATCTAGTGAAGCTCTGCTGGGTGGAGAGTTTATAGCAGTCTTTGGGTTAGGAAGAACTGCTCCAGTATTGAGTGGCTAAGTTGCCTGTTGTTTATTTTGCTTCCTTTTGAGAATCCATGTGTCTTATGAATGTATTTTCCAGTTAATTTCTTCCTTTGTAGGAATATTCAGAGTATTTTTAAGATAGGTATCTCTGAGGATCTAAAGTGACCTGTATGAGCATAGATGGTATTACCATTGGTGTCTATTCCATTGAATTAAAACGAAGTACAGCCTACTGACAGTGCCAGGGAACCTTTTGTGAATGAAGGTTGAGTGGTTAATTCAAAAAGCTAGGGCAAGCCATTAGATCTAGATTATTTACCGAAAAGCTTTGTAGTGCTTTGGTCATTGTTTCTGTGTGGTTTTTTTTCCTTTGGTCCAAACCATGTAACAGTAACAGGCTTCAAATTACTTGTTTTACTAGACCTACGAGGGACCACACAGCATGGAAGAAGTATGTATATACCATTCTGGTGTACCTATATTCCATGAAGGGTTAGTATTCAGTTAACTTCAATTTTTTTAAACTAGTCTGTTATGTGTTCATGGTTACTTTGTAGATGTTGCCTTGGTTTATTTTGTAAATGTTTTATTCAGTCAAAAATGGCAATGCTTGAAGAGGGTGTACTAAATTAACAGTAATATTGTGTAAAGGAAAGATCGTAAGTATTCCCAGTAAAGAGTGTCCTAAATATTGTTTGTTAATTTGCAAACTTTCAAGGATGAAGTATTGGAGCTGTTGTAAAAGAAAAACTTCTGACTTCAATACATTTTTAGCTCAAGAAGGCTGTGCAAGAGGAACACACCTATGGACTAAAAAGGATGCGGTAAGTAGCGTTAAGGTTGCACTCCGTAGCTGACCATTCTGAATACTGAAGTGCATCTTGATTATTATTGTAGTTGAGCTGTTACAAATCACTGGCTCTGAAATACTATGGAGGATATTATGGACAGCAGGAAGACTGAGAAAGGGAGTGAGAAGTAATCTGTTGTACAAGTATACTTGTAATAGCTGCAAACCTTTTTTTTTAGTGATGCATATTGTCACTATTTTATGGTGAAAGTTTTTGGCAACTTCAGAAAAAAAACAGCAGTCTTTTTCACTTTGTTAATTAGGTGAGTGTGTAGTATTTGATATAGACTACGTTCCACATATATTACTTTAAGATTGTTAGACACCTTTCCTCTCGCAGAGACCACAAAGAGAGCAGCCATACATGTTATGTAGTAAAATAACTGTGCTTTCAGCTCCATTCAGGGGGTCAAGTTGTTGCTTTGGTAGGGATGGCAGGGCAGATAAAGTCAGTGAAGTTCCATAGGTGGAAGGCATGGATGGAAGCATCTTTCTGTCTAATTTGGATTCCGTTTACACATCTGAATATCACAGAGAGAGCATCTGTTTAATTTGTACGTATTTTATTGCAGTGTTGGGAACAAACTGAAGAATTACAAGTGGAAAAGTATTTCCGGTCAAGGGTTAAAAAGATTCTTAGAGAATATTGTAGAATGTAAAAATGTAACAAAACATTTAATTCAAAAACATCATTGGTCACATGTTGGATGTGGGTGAACACAAAATTCTTCTTACGAATGTGTTGTCTATTGCTGAGGCAAAATGAGTATGATACTGCAAACATCAGTAATGTTTAATGGAAGAAAATAAGGATATATTATAAAAGGTGTAGTCTTGTTACCTAAATCTACAAAAATTACCTCACAAGTCCCTTACTTCGTTTAAGCCATGGAGTTGCTGCTTGCTTTGAAGTTTTATGTTTTTGTTCAAGAATTATTTGCAAGTACAGAAAGTAGTAATTGAAAAAAAGCTGAAGTTGTGAACTTAAAACAGTACAGTGTAGAAGAAGAGAGCTGAAAGAGAGGGAAGAATTTACCTACATGATAAGAAACTATGTGTATTTTAACTCTGTGTATTGAAATAATGGGCCTGTAGCAAACAGGTTTTCTTCGACTTTACCTTTTTGTTGTTATTTTGAGGGTTTTTTCACCATTATTTCTTTCTGCATCAGAGAACAGGGGGTAATACTCAATATTTTTGCAGTAACATGAAACTGTCTTGGAGTCATCATGGCTTTCTTTTTCTTGTTCAATTCTTTTCTGTAAGCTGCTGAATAACTCTAGCCTTGGAAAGGAAGTTGATCCACCAACTAACATTTTTTTTTTTGCTGTTTGTTTGAGAGTGAAGCCGGTTGTGTTTTTTTTCTTACCACGTTGTTCTAGTTTCTTATTGTAGTCTGTCACAGGCATTGATTTTCTTGCTTCTGAGGTTTGTTGGGGACCAGTAACTGAAACACTGAGTAAAAAGAGTCTTGCCATCTCCTGTGAACATGAAATACAGTCCTTTATTGGCAATTAAAAAACTACTGAGTTTTTATCCTGATTAATCTTGTAAAAATTACTCCTGAACGTAATTGTAGGTTTCTTTTTCTATACCTTTTTTCTCCTATAGGGTAAGAAAGTAGTTCCGTGCAGGCATGATTGGCACCAGACTGGAGGAGAAGTGACTATTTCTGTATATGCTAAAAACTCCGTTCCTGATCTGAGCTACGTAGAAGCAAATAGCACAATGGTGAGGATCTACCTTAAGATCAGAACTTGAAGTTAGGAAAATATGCTCAGGTTTTATTTACAAGGCAGAGGTAGCACAACAATCTTTTTTGAATAATGGCTTTTTCTTGGCATTTTTGTTTGTTCCAGTATGTATAGCCTTTTATTTTCCCCTTCTGTTTGGACATCTGCCATGTGTTTTTTTAAAGCTGCAATACAGTATGCCAAAAAAAAAAAAATCTTTAATCTGCAGTTAAAACCCAAGTGTGATGGATTTGCATTACTGGACATGTAAATAATTACAGAGTCATAATTTAATTGTATTTGACTCTGTGTAATTTAATATTATTCTTCATAGTATCTGGTTTCACAGTTACGAATATTTATTAATACTAATATTTTATTATTTAATTAACTTAATACTAATATAATTAGTATTTATTAATAGAAAAACAAGTGTTAAAATGCTTCTCTGATTTCTTAATCATGCATTGGGAGAAAATGATACAGCTACCAGTGGCCACTGTTGACTGTGTTACTGTATCAGAATCTATTAAAATAAATACTCACTTCTATTTCTGAGGGACAATTTAATCACTTTGATCATTGTAGGATCCAAGTCCTAACATGGTATATTTTGCTTAAACATGCTTGAGGTGTCAAATATTTTATTAACCTGATAAAATGTTCTAATTTTCTGTTGTTTTTCCTGTTAAGGTAAATCTCCATATTGTATTTGAAGGAGAAAAGGAATTTCATCGCAGTGTGAAGTTATGGGGAGTAAGTATAAGAAAAATTTATTTATAAAAAATAAAAAAAAACCCACAGAGAGAAAAAACAAACCACAAGGCTTTAGCTTCCTCTCTTTCAAAATGGTTTGGCTTTCCTCTTTATTCCGTTTCTTGAAAGTGCTTCAGTTGCATGTCATTCAGTAATTACATTTAAATCTGATTGTAATGCCGCAGGTGATCCAATATGGCATCAGAGTTGACACTGCTTTGCAAAGGTCGTGACCTTCCAAGGTCCTTTCTGATCCCAGTGCCACAGTAGTGGTGTTGCAGAAAACCCTTGACACTGTATAGTTGCGTGCTTATATATGTTAGTCAAGGTGTATGTTGGATTTACAGGATCATATGTTTATGTCATAAGCATTCTGTAGCTTGGGAATTGGGAAGAGCTGACTTTTCAAGATACTGGAGGGATTTCCATCTATCTAAGTGTCTACTGAAATGTAATGATGGGTACTGCCTAACTTAATTCCCAGATATCTAGCAGTCTGTTTTGTAAATTGAAGTGTGAAATATGTTTTCTGTTCTAGGTAATTGATGTAAAGAGGAGTTATGTGAACATGACAGCTACAAAGATTGAGCTCACTATGAGAAAAGCAGAGCCCCTGTTATGGGCAAGTCTTGAACTACCAGTATCCAACACACAACCAAAACAAGAGAGTTCGGATCAATAACGATTCCAAGAGACAAGTTATTTCCCATTATGAAGTGGTGACTTGCTACTGTAATCAAATATTTAACTTTTATATAGAATTTTTTTTAAATGCTAGATCATATATTCCCTTCAACAAAGAAATTCGACGCACAGCAAATGGGTGGTGTAAACTTGGGTAATAGCTATTTCTGCTCTTGTTCCCATGACTATATTTATGCTAGATGCAGTGTCTCCATGGGAATTCAGAGCAAAAGAACTATTGCCTTTGCTTGCAGCCTTACCTACCATGCACTGACTATCCCCGTAGATGTGTTCTCAGCTCACAGTAGGTGTGTTAGTTTTGCAACTGATCGGTTTAGACTGGATGTACTCAGTAGCCCATGTTAAATTCAGCAGTGTTCATTCTGAAGCATACAGTAATGCAGATACAAAACTGAGTTTCAATTGGTTAGCATGCAGTTCTACAGCTAGAATAAAAGGTTACATCAACATAAATATGAAATAACACTTGCAGACTTGCACTTTTGTCTTCTGAAACGAACGTTTGTTTCAGTACCTGTTGGCTGCAGAGGGATGGAATAAATGGTATTTGCTAAGGATTTTAGTACTTACTGACTCTTGCTGTCTTTCATGTATAAAAGCAGGAGATCAGGTTAAAAAAAAAAGTTGGCAAGAAGGGATTTTATGTTTTTTTATTCTATATTTGTTATTTGAAGAGTTAAATAGAAAAGTGAATGGACAGCGAAATAGCTGGATAAATCAGCATTTCAGCTGTGAAAAGTATTCAAACAGCAGACTATTGTAAATTACCAAAGGGCTGTATATATTTGATGGTCTTTAGAATGTATATTCTGTCCTGTTCTACAACATTCAAAATCTCAAGACTTTCTTCAGAGTAGGTGCATATGTGTAGTAGGAGAAACCAGGAAACACTGTAGGTGTCTTGGGAAAACTATTTCCATGTAGATTGATTTTTGGCTTTGAGGATGGTAATCTAAGAATTGCATTTATCTACAGGATATATTTTGGGAGAAACAACACACTTTAAAATGTCTGTCTCAGATTGTAATTGTACCTTTGAATTAAAATATTTTTTAAAAATATTATTTCTTTTGAACAGACTTTAATTAGAAATCAAGACCTGACTTTTGTTTTCAGTTCTTCATCTGTAAGGATACATGGCTGAAGACAGGTTAGTTGTAAAGATCAGATTTTTATCCAAGCAGCAACACATGCAGTAATGTTACTTTCTGCTTGGAATATTTTCTTAATTTTGGCTTGCAGCTGCAAAAAAAATAATGTTTTTCTATATAGGTCATACCAAATGCACACCTTTATTTATTATGCCAAATCTCATATATGTAAGCAAACAGTCATGCAGACTGTTAAAACGTGTGGATGCTCATCTACTAGCCTTGGCAGACTTGGAATAGCACCAAGAGAAATACAGGACATAGTAAAGGCATTCCCAAGTGAAATACGGATTTCTAAGAATCTTACTGTTTTCCATCAAGTATGATTTGACTTGAGCTCAGAGTTCTATCTCTAACAGTACTTGAAGTCCTACTTCATGCTTAAGGTAGTGGGAAGTACATTACCAAAGAAAACATCCCCACACACCAGGAAAGTAACACCAGTGATGTATATATGAAATTTGTTCTGGTGCTGCTTTACCTTCAAGATCCTTTTTCCTCATTCGCTTGGAGGAGTCATGGTTGCATACTCCCATGGGCCTCTATGAAAAATCCTAGCTCTGAGTTCTGCTGAATAGATTCTATTAACCTCTAATAATACCTTTTCTTTCTTTTTTTTCTCTTTTGATAAATTTGAAAATGGCAGGTACCATGAAGTGATAGGGTAGAAGCTTGCAAAAATGTGTGCCTGCCAAATGATCCTCTGAAAATTGAACAGATGTTCCCTGATATGTTCTGAACCAACAAGTGGAGCACTTAAAATACTGAGAACAATCCCTTCAGTGGATGAAAAATTCTAGTTAGCTGTAGCTCCTGGCATGCCATCTGTGTTTGTGTGTGCAGAACTCTGAACTTGGACAGCAAAATTAGTGTTTAAATGCCAGATAAAGTTCTTAACAAGCAAGTTCAAACGTGTCTATCCATATGGATATATAAATACCCTAAATATTTTATGTTGAAAAATTGTTGAAGACATGTTTTTATTTCATTTGCATCCTCACGTGCAATAGGTTTACATAATGAAAGTCCCATTTTAAAGAACTAGGAGGGGAGTGGAATTCCTTGGGAAAACAGAATTTCTGGTTTTAAATAAGTCATATTCTGCCTTAGTATACTAAACCCTAAATGGAGATAAATGTGGATGAATGGACCATAAGAGGTTAATCCTGCAGGTTTGGGGACCCTGTCACTATACATTACACTCTCAGCCTATATTCTGCTGGTAGCTTAAAATGGCCATAAGTAGGAGAAACCTTGGCCATAAGTAGGAGAAAGCTTATGTAAACATAATTACTTAATATTGCTTTTGCTTTTTATTCACTCCTACTTTTCTGCTGTTGTTCATACATTCAGGGCAAAAGTAAAGGTACTTAAGAAGTTCTGTAATTCTCCATCAATGGCAATAAAACCACTTTTAAAATTTACCTGTTCAAAAAAGTAAGCAAACAAAACAAAAATCCCCTAAAAATCCTGGGCAGCTTTGATCAGGCAAGAAGGTATAGTTTTTACAATAGTAACCTAGGTTTGTATGGCCTGTGATGCTTTTCACAATAAGAAGGTAAACTTTCAGATGGTCTAGACTGCCATAAGACTGTTTAACTGCAGTAGTTCTTAGCAGTTTCTTAGAACCATATGCCTGCATCCATCATCAAGCTGCAAGAGCTGGATCATTACCGAAGGAGAGCATTTTGAGTAGTTGCTCACAACAGGCTTCAGCACACCAAGGGTTGATGGTATTTCATGCAGTGACATCATGACATCAGTAGTGGTATCTGACACTTGGATGGGATATTGGCTTGGCTGTAACTTTTATTAGGAAATGCAGAGAGAGGGTAAGGCCAACTGTGGTGTATTGAACCAACTGATGCTTTCTCAAAAGCAAGATTTGCAAAGTTAGCAATGTGATTTTTGATTGCAGGCTTTCACCTGTCTAGTAATAGTGAAACTAAATTGAAAACAGGTATGAACAGGAATACTTGGTGTTAAATTTATCTTTTTTTCATGTTTTCAGAAGTTGTGCTGTATTTATCAAGTTGATTAACTTGATACAGTCTAGCTATATTTTTATAATTAACAAGTCTTTAAAAGCTATAATATGTTTCAGTATGAGTTTACATATTACACATATTGACAGCATGTTACATGTGTCAGAACTGACTCCACGTGCATATAAAACTTCACAATCCCTTTTTAATATGAAAAATTGCATGAGTGTACAAGTTTGTGACAGGAATCTTAATCATTTCCCTCATGTATAATCCCATTTTCCTACCTAACATTACATCCTGGTTCACAACTGATAGGATGCCAGGAAATAGCCTCAAGCTGCACCAGGAGAGGTTTAGATTAGATATGAGGAGAAAGGGTTGTCAAGCATTGGAATATACTGCCCAGGGAAGCAGTGCAGTCACCATCCCTGGAGGTGTTCAAAAAACATGGATATGGCATTTAAGGACATGGTTTAGTGGTGAACGTGGTGGTGGTGCTGTCTGTTGATGATCTTAGAGGTTTTTCCAACCTTAACAATTTTATGCTTCTATGATGTATCTGTACCACTATTTCTTGCAGGAATTGGAATTTATGTTTAATGTTACTATACTGTTAAGCATTGGCCTGTGCAGCTACGCTGACTCGTAGGTCATACATGGCACTGATAAAACTTGACAAAAAAATCTTCCATTTGATGATATTCTGGATCATGTACATTATCAAGTCACCATTTCAGTAGTTTAGGAATTAGTTTTACTAGGAATTTTGCCTTGGGGGAAAAAATCTACTTATTCTGTATAATGATGCATTTTTGGCTTGCATTCTTTAAACATGGCATGAGTACTGGTTAAATACTGTACCTGTTAACCACTGGTCTTTCCCAATTTGCTGCTCATTTTTTTTATCTCTGTTCAGGAGATCCTTTTTAAAGTAATGAGTTACGTGTCTGGAACACTGTTTTAAGGTGGTAATAATTTTGCCCTTAGAAGAGTCTTGAATTACAGTTGAAGGGAGGAGGTGACTTTTCGCATGGCTGATTCTGCACATTCATAGAAGATACACGCAAAAATTAATCTCATGTCTTCATGCTCTAGTTTTTCTCTCAATGTATTGAATAAAATCCTTATTACATGCTGGTTGCCTTTGGGGTGTTTTTCTGACTTTTGTTATGGGACAGAACTTTCCTTTGAATTTGCAGCATGTATGTCGGCATTTTCCATATGTGAGTCCATATAGGAGGGAAACTTCATGTCCAAGGGGTTTTTCCCCACCCTGTAATTTCTTTCTTGGCCTGTTGCTTTCTAATGCAACAGCCCAGTGAGGATATGTCAGTTTTGTAGAAATTGAACTAAGGGTGGCTACTTGGGTGGGGGCTCGTGTCCTTCACGGAAGTAGTTCAGTCCAAGAATTTTGAGCTTTCACAAGATTAGTGGAAGTGCAATAATTCCAAACACAATGTTTGGGCTATTTCTAAAGTTGCTGGAGATGCTGTCTCTTTGCTGCCTTTTTTTTTTTTTCTGCTGGTTTCTTGGAACTTCTCTTCACCTGCCCAGAGCTTTGTTCTGGCTTGTTTGGCTGTTAAAAGTTTTCTCATGACCAGGTGCCTATTGCTTTACTGTTTTACTTTGTTTCTCATTCTGCAGCTGCATGGTGTTACCTATTTTTTATATAGTTACTGTAACAAGCAGGTTTTCTGTGTAGAGGAGCAGATTTATTATTCTAGTGCCATATAGCAGTAGAATACAAGCCGTATGCAAGCAGGGGCTGGGGCATGGGATGTGTAGAGGACCACAGACATGGGATGGTTATAGAAAGGACAGAGCGTGCTGCAAGTCCCAAGAATTAAAAACAGCCCATAAACATTCTAACTACTTTGTTATTGAAAAGTTTGCGGTAGTCTTTGTTCTTTCTTTAGTAATAAAGACTAACTATCCTTCAATCACAGTTAATATTTCAAGCATACTAACAATGAACCTGGCTTTACCTACAAAGTGTGTTTCTTCCTGCCCATAGTAAGACCTGCTGGATGTTTATTTTTGACTCCTGTTCTGTGGCAGTGGGCAACACTGTAACTGCTGCACATGGAGAGGTGCCAGGGTAGTTAGGTAGGTGCTGCAGGCTGAAGGTGGCTGTAATGCAGGCAGGAGGTGCTTGGGCATGCAGGCTCAGGTGGGAAGATTATGGAAACAATGGCTTGGAAGACACAGACAGTGCTTCAGTAGGGCTGGGTGTTGGTTCCAGGAGCATCTGAAGGGATGAGTGATCTCAGGGAGAGCTAAATTTTCCTGTGCTCAGTGGTCACAGCTGATAGTTTTCCCTCAGCCTGAAGTGCTGCTTCTCACAGGTTACATAAGGGTATGTTGTCACAACAGTCACTGTGTCCAGCAACTGTGACTTGGCTTTCCTTCTGAAAACAGCCAAGTTTGGAAGTAATGTGCATGGCAGCATCAGGAGTATGTCAGCTGCACTGTCAGCAAGCTGGCGAAGCACATCTGGGGAAGGTGCCATGTAAACATAGCCAGTCTATTCTTATCTGATGCCCTCCTGTGAAATGCTTTTCTATTACTGCCTCTCCTGTTCTTTCCGTTCATAGAAAGTTGTAACGTGATCGCCATGCCTAGCAAAGCACTCTTCCTCCTCCTCCAATTCTCTGAGCTTCCCAAGCTAAAGATGTTTAAAGGTGCCAGATCCACCAGGAGAAGCACCATGCTGATGCTGACAGGAGCTTCCTTGACTTCACAGCTTCTAACTGGCAGAAGCCACTTTTAGTCTCAGTGGTGTAGTGGGAGCAGTGTTTTATCTTAAAAAAGCCAGCTTGCTAAATTCAGCTCCTGTTGATTGCTAAATTCAGCTCCTTTTGCTTTCTGTGTCACAGGTGTTGCTCAGTGTGGCATGCAGCACTCTGGCTCAGAGTAGTGGAGCATAAACCAGAATTCTGTACTTTGTTTAATTAGTGTTGTCTTCTCTGCTCTGCCCTAGGGCAGTCCATGACATTTACCACCATTCTACTTTTTTAATAAGACTCTTTAAGTGTACACTAAAATCCCATGAATGAAAATAGAGGAATGCAGAAGTAACCCTAGAATGTCCTCAGGTAGGCCCAGAATGACCCCAAGTGACCCCAATGACCAGGAGTAACCCCAGACTGACCTCAAGTGACCCCAGAATGACCTAAGTAACCCCAAAATGACTTTGAATAGCCCCAAAGTGATCTGGAGTGACCCCAGAATGACCTTGAGGGACCCCAATGACCTGGAGTAACCCCAGAATTATCTCAAGTAACCCCAGTGACCTCAAGTGACCACAGAATGACCTGGAATGACCCCACAATGACCTGGAGTGACCCCAATGACCTGGAGTAACCCCAGAGTGACCTCAAGTGATCCAAATGACCTGGAGTAACCCCAGAATGACCTCAACCACAGAATGATCTGGAGTGACTCCAGAATGACCTGGAATGAACCCAGAATGATCTGGACTAACCCCAGAATGAACTCAAGTAGCCCCAGATTGACTTCGAGTGACCCCACAATAATCTCAAGTAACCTCAAAATTACCTCGAGTAACCACAGAATGATCTGGAGTGACCCCAGGATGACATCGACAGACTCCAATGACCTGGAATAATATCAGAATAACCTCAAGTAACCCCAGAGTGACCTCGAGTGACCGCAGGATGACCTCATGTAACCTCAAAATTATCTCGAGTAACCACAGAATGATCTGGAGTGACCACACAATGACTACAAGTAACCCCACAATGACCTGGTGTACCCCCAAAATGACCTCAAGTAACCCGAAAATCACCGCAAGTGACCTGAGAATGACCTCGAGTGTACTTAAAATGACCTCGAGTGACCCCAATAACCTGCAGTAATCCCAAAATGATCTTGAGTTACCTGAAAATGACCTGGAGTGATCCCAATGACCTTTGGCAACCCCAGAATGATCTCAAGTAACCCCAATGAGCTAGAGTATCCAGCAACCCCAGAATAACCTAGAGTAACCATAATGACCTGGAGTAACCTCAAAATGACCTGAAGTTCTTGAGGACTTGCTCCAACCCGCCCATATCTCTTTTCTGCTGGTGCTCCCAAAGCTGAGTGTAGTCCTGAGACACACAGTGGCTTTTAGGAGGATGGCCATTCACCTGGCCTGAGAAATGATTCCCATTCCTGTATAGGAGCAGCTCTTTCCCCCCATTATCCCGAATGGCCAGGACTGCTTTGGCCATCAGTGGGAGGGCCACTCTTTGTTTTTTGTCATTGAAAGAGAGCCATTCAGTGCCAGAAGTGTCCCCCAGTCCTGCAGAACAGATTTGAAAACCCAGAGATGTCTTTAGTGCCTTATATTTTAAAAACAATTATGAGACCCCGAAAAATGCCCAGGCTGAGGAGTGTTGTGTTTTTCTCCTAAAATATGTGCTGTGATCATTGGTGTGGTCACTTCGGTGTGTGAGTTTGCCAAGCTATCATCCTATGCTACATCCTTCAGTGTCTCTGCTGCTGCCTGCACAGTGAAGGCTGCAATTGAAATCTGCCTCTTCACTTCTTCCCAGGCTTCATGTTGATCAGCTTTGCTTTGGATATCAAACATGGCATCATAGATTCCCGGGAAGGATTCTCCTGCATACTTGTTGTGGCTGCTTGGAGCAAAGATGATATGTCTGTGGGGAAATAAGAAAAACAGAACCGCATTAAATAAAAGTTACTCTTAATGGGGGAGTGTGTTCATTGGAGGGAACTTTATGTGGGCTGTATAAACCAGCTCTGAATCCCAGGAAGAGCAGACCTTTTTAAACACACGGGAAATCTAGCTGGACACATCTTTAAAAGGACAGGAGCCAGCCCTGAGGGCAACAGCTGTGGGAAAGGGCACTGACTGCGGTCAGGTAGCCTTCTTGGGAAGGGATGGCATGTTTGTCTAATTAGGAACAAAACCACTTTTTGAAAACAGGAGCTCAACAAACCCGCAGAACTAACTTGGCAGTCTGAGAAAGAGAATAAAACTAGTCATGGGTGTATCATGAGAAATGAAACAGAAACCTCAAAAATAGCTAAGTAGCTGCATGATGGTCAGCAGAACATAAAAACTGGGAAAAAAATAAATCTATGGGTGAATTAGAGATCTTCAGAAGTAATCATATTGGATCAGAACTGCACAAAAGCACCAATTTTATTTGTTGGTGCAGGATTTTTTTTCCTAAATAATGAATAGCTGTGGATCTGCTCTTCAATTGATTTTAAATATGAAACATCAAAGCACATTTGCAGCGTGTGAAAGAGTCCTCCCAAATCAAAAGAAACATTGAAACTACATTAATAAATGCAAGCAAGTAAAAAATTTAAAATAACATCCAACAAGAGGAACTGTAGAAAGCAACAATTTCCTTCTTCCCACAGTGTGAATGACAGTTTATCCTAGGAGGATAGAAGTGTGATTCTCAGTTCTACCTGCCTGAGGGACTTCTGGTTTGGCATGAAAGCCATCAATCAGTGAGTCAGATATATTCTGTCATTAGAGAAAGGGGGATACTGAGAGCAAAGTGAGGTGACACATGACACTGGACACTGTCTTCATGTCAGGCATTAGTAATAAAGGCATTGGGTTTCTGGAAAACATGTAGGAGTTAATGATTTCAGCTACTCAGAGCACCTGTAGAAGTAGCTAAAGCTTGGACCCTACAGCACAGCTCATGGGCCTTTATCTGTCCTGTGCTGAACGGCATCTCCCTCTGCAAGCTCTCTCTTCAGCTGACCTTCACTACTCACCTGTTCTCATCCTTTTACTCTACCCTTTTTTCTCCCCCTTTTTTTTTCTTTGTTTTTTTTTTTTTGATTCTCCATTCAGTCCTTACTTTGTTGCAGGTTCAAAAGAGCAAGTACAACAGCACTACTACTACACACCTGCAAGTAAAACTCACAGAGAATGACAGTGCTGTGGTTTAACCACAGCTAATACAGGCAGAGCGCCAGGCCCAAAGTGGGGAATTTGTCACTATGAGACTGCTGTAGGCAGGGAGTTCTCCTTGGGGGCTCTAAGCAGAGTCCACTGCTCACTTAGGATTGGACCTAAAGCAATGCGTTGAGCTGTAATTCCCATACGAGACCTATAAAGCAATTCAACAGACCATTCAGCTGTGTGGGGGGTTTCACCTGCAAAAATACAGAGCCTTATACAGTGCGTTAAGAAATTTGTTGCCTCACCTGTAAAACTTCCTTCCTGGCAAGCCCAGGGGGTCAATGAAAGCTCTTTCTATCAGCATCAGCTGATCGTTCATGATTCGCATGGTGACTGGACTGTGGGAGACGGAGACACACATTTCACAAACCAGGGAAACATGACTTCCCATTTTCATTGAAACACTTTGGCTCTTTTTTGGACAGAGAAAAAAAGGCAGATATGGTCTACAGTTTGCAAAAAGATGAGGTTTTGCAAATGGAGATGTTCAACACGTTTTATTAACGCATTGGGATTTCTGTGTTAGAAAACAACAAGATTTCACATTGTGCAAAATAAAATGGGAAAGTTTCTGAGGTGTCAGATACTTGCTTATTAAGAATTAAATGGCACCAGAAAGATCTTAACAGAGAGGAGAGGAAGGCTGAGATTTATGTCAAGATGAAGATAGATTTTGGTGTCCACCCAGAAGCCAAGTGTCCTACTCTGTGTAGTAACATAGCAAGAATGGGATTCAGTTGCCTGAACACCACTGATGGTACCACAGCAGGTGCCTGGGAGCACCTGGCCTGCAGTCACTGCTTTCATAAGGCACTGGAGCCCCTGGAGGGTGCTTAGATTTTCAAGCATCCTACAGGTATCTCAGGTACTAAAAAGCATCATTGTCTCTCCTTGAAGTGCCATGAAAGTATAAATTCTGGCATCAACTACAACACTCAAGTGTGGGTGTCTAAACACAGAACTCAGCCAAACTTTAGTTTTCACTGCTACCTGTCCTTCCATGGATTACAATAATTTTGATTATTGGCAGTCCGACACTCACAATAAGCTTCACAGCTGATACTATTCATCACAGGAAGCATTCTCATATCTGCTAATTTATCTTAGAAGGCACTGCCTGTCTCAGAGTTCAAGGGCTCTGGGCTACACCAATCAGAGAGCCTCCTTGTGCCATCACTTGAAAGAAAGAGCTTCCACCCTGGGTACCTACGGCAGATGTACATATATACATATATCATATATACATATATACCAAACTTCTTCTCATACTTACTCTTTCTTGTCAACTTGTTCAAGTCTTCTGTGAAATTCAGCAGCAGCCTCTGAGAAGCTCGCCACAGCAGAAAAAAGAGGATCTAGCAATAGAAGGACTTTGTGAACAACTTTAGAGTGTTTACTGAGCCCAGTGGGAGAAAAACTACATTTGTCTTGCCGATATAATAGCATTAATTCTGTTGTATTTCCATAATGGACTAGTTTCCCTAGTGCAGACTTTAAAGGAATAGACAAATGCCTTATTCAATGAGACCAACAGTGAAGCAGAATGCTCAGTAAAACTTTCCCAAGGATACCTCTTCCCTACACTAAAGCAGCCAAGTCCTGTGCGTGGCCCCACACTAGAATGACAGCACAGGAGGTGTCTCTGCCACAGCCCTGTGTGCTGTCCCACAGCAGTGGCACAAAGTTTTTACTGTTGTCCCGGCTATGTGCAGTCACAGCTGCAGCTATGGCAGTTGTTTCTTCCTGCCCTGCCCCTGGCACTACATCCAAGCCATGTGGAATGACTCAGCCAAAGAAGCACCAGGCAGTAGCAGCTGTGATGATTTTTTTGTGGAAGGCTCTGTTTAGTACAGACCTGTGAAAATTATTGATCTTTACAAGCAATTTTTGTAGAATAAGTAACTGGTGGAGGTTATGAGAACTTCTGACCCCACCCAAACTCAACTAAATTACGTAGAAGGAAATTTTACAACTTGTACATTTTGCACCCGAAGTTTCAGAAAACTAGGTAAACAGGAGTATCCTCTCTTTGATCATACAGGAAAATGGGACATAGGATCAGATCATCTCCTAAATGCAGTCCTCTGTTGGCAACTATTATCCCTTCACTGTACATAAGTTCATCACCCAACTCTGTTTCCCAGACTCCTATTGAAAGCTCTCCTTCCGTGTTGTTTGCTCTTCTATTTCTAGCAAACTTATTTATTCCTGACAAGCCTACAATTCCTTCTTCGTGTATTAATGGTGTTGAGTTTATGCAATTAGAGGTGCAGGTTTTATGTCTGCAAGCTGTTTATGGACAGGAGCAGAGAGAGACTCTTGTCACCTTATGAGGGTGAGGACTCACACTTGTCCCCAGCCGTGGCAATAGCTTGGAGTTTCCCACAGGACAGAGTTCTGCCCTCCTGACATTACAGCTATATCGCAGCAACAGGTTATATTTCTGAAGCAGCAGGAGGGATTTAAGAGGAAAAAAATAAAAGAGGAAAAAAAAAGAAATATCATCTGAAAATATCTAAGAAAGTTCATGTTCACTAGCTATTCAGTGTGGTCAGTCTGGTTATTTTAGAAAATACTACATTTCTTTTTTGCCCACTTGTAAACATGACTAAAAGCACATATTTCATGAAAAAAGGTTTCCAGCCTTCATTGTTGCAGAGGAATGGCTGAAATGTGAATCCAAAGGCAAATAAAACCCTTAATCTATTAACCTAAAGGACAATTATGTGATTTATTCAGGCTTAATTAACAATTTTCTGGCATTCAGTGCTGTCAATAAGCAATTCTATGAAAATGCTGAGGGAAAGGAATTTTAATTTTCACAGTACTGTAAAAGCTACCTATGCATTTTAATGTACTCTGGTGCAATACAATAAACAAAAAATTAGAAATTATAGTTTCATTCAAGAAATAATTTAGAACTCAACAAGCACCAGAGAAGAGACATGAAAATAATGAAAAGACGGAAAAACATGCCTTGTAAAGAAATGGTCAAAATTACACATTGATAAAGCTACCAAGGAGAGGTTTGAGTGGTATTTGTGTAAAAATAATAAAAAAAGCTAAAAAAAGATTGCCTCTAGATTCTAGGAACAAGAATAGATGCATTCTTCAGAAGGTAGTTTGGTCAGCTTCTAATCTGAAATAGGTAAAAACTCAAACAATGAAAATACATGATTTCACAGAAATTTTGGTAGATGTTCTATCACTGCAAAAAGAAGATTCACATTTGATGTTTCCTTACAAAACATGCTGCAGTGAATACTGGAACATACTGAAATAACTCCTTGTGTTGCACAGAATCTCAGAGTAGATGATCAAGACTTTCTCTGTTTCAAGTGGCCTTCTTACAAAAACAGTCTTTTCAAAACAGTAAAGAATTTCTCACCTAAGCCATTACATGAAGTTTTAAATGTAATTTTCAATTTCCCCAAATGTGGATTCAGTCTGAATTACTTCTAATGTTTCACATAGCCCAAAAGAGGACTGCACCTCCAAAAATCATGGCTCCATCAGATGACAAGTGAATTAGGACTGGCTGAAAAACCTTGGTACAGAAACACAAAAAGTGAACATGGCAAGAAGGGGAAATGAAGAGAGAGTGAGAGACAGAAAATCACATGAAAACTTGCATGAAAATTTTTATAACCCTCTCATCTAGACAATAATGTGTTAGATCTAAATCTGTTTTATGTTTAGAAAAAAAATTAGTGGCCCTTTATTATGATGGCAAAATTCAAAGAGGAAAGGAAGGATTTCAGTTGCAGAGGTGTAACAGATACAACATGACTAACACATGTAAGAAATAGTCTTGTGGATACTACTCACCAAATGATACCTCGTAAAGTTTCAGCTGCTCTTCGTGCTTCTTGGCCAATTTATAAATTCTATTGCTATATCCTTTTAAGGCTTCTCCGTAATCTCTACAGTCAAACGGAATGACCTGGGAATCTGCCAGTTCATAAACCAGTCTGCCTCGTAACTGGGCAATTGTTAGCTGCCTCTTGAAGGTGGGGTCATAAAATTTCTCCACTAGCTCAAATGTCTCATACACAGTGTGATAAACAGGATAATTGCTGAATTTGTCTGCTTTCTGGAAAAGATGAAACCAACATGTCAGTGCTCCATACTCTGACCGCAGTTAGGAAATGTATTGATCACTAAATGACTATGTTTCATAGAGTTTCCAAACCAAGAAAGCTATTTGCTATGAAACAAAATTTTCTATCTTTCATTTTTGTGTGTTCACATTAAGCAACTACAGGAATCTGAATTCATGGACTGTTGCACAGGACTAAGTGAGAAGTCTTCCCTCTCTCTACCTACACAGACTCTGTTCCATTGCACAGAGATTGCCTTCACCGAGAATGAAAACACTTGAAGGTTTTAGATAGCAAAAGTCCTGAATCACAGCCCCTTTTTACCTTGTGTAGCTATTTCTGACCACAGTCATGGCAGATTTGTGTATTAAGGGGCCTACTAATAGCACAGGGAAATGAACTATATACTTTCAATCATATTCTGTAAACCTGACATCCTATAGAACATACACATTGTTGTAACATGTTTTATTCTCCAAACATTTAGGTTTCTTGCTAAATTAGGAAACGGCACTGATATGCAAGCCAGTCAAAGACACTCTGAAGCTTTTTATATTAATTCTGAATAAATGCTTGTTACAGGATGACTGCTCAGCACTATTAAACTCCTCCAAGGAATCTGGCAGACTTACCCTGTTCTTGGTGTATCGAGCTCTGCCTGCTGCAATGCCCAGTCGCTGAAAATAGGCTTCAAAATCACTGCCCGAGCCCAGTTTATTTATTCTACGTGTAGAAAAGACAACATCTTTGTAATAGCGCTTACGGAACAGTATGGCAGTAATTTATGCAAAATGCAGATTTTCCAGAGAAACTGAGGTCAGCTCTTCTGGAGGGCACATCAGGGACACCAGTAAGATCAGAGACTGGATGAGTGGCAAGCTTAATTACTTAGTTGATTTTATTCCAACACGCTGCTTCTTTTAGAGGTATCACTCCTGATTATAACACTGACCACCAGATTTAGGAAAAAAACATAACACACATTATGCACGGGAGACATAAAACTGTATCAGCCATATCTCTGCTATCCTAAAGCATCAATCATCTATTTGTAAATGACTTGGGCAGCAGTATATGTACAGACAGATGTGTTTATGTGCTTAGCGCATTCCGCGGCAGGATCCGAGACACAAATACCGTGCTGCGGAAGGCACGGTGGGCATCGGGGACCCGCGGGTCACTGCTGCCATCCGGTGGGCAGCTGTGGCATAGCACGGGAGGAAACCAGCTAGCACTTACAACACGGCGGGCTTTAAGTATTCTCAAATATTTACGTTTGGTATGAAGTTTTAGGTAGGTGAATAATTGGTGTTTCCCAGCTAAAAAAAAAAAAAAAAAAAAAAGAAAAAGAAGAAGTTTCTTCTGTTCCAGCTGCAGTTCTTCTGTTAGTATAAATTGCTGCAAGGAATTGTTTGTATCAACTGTGGAAAGATCAGATCTGGTAGCTTTGTCAAGAGGAAGGAATCTCAGTGAGTCTCAGGAATCCAGAAACTCGTCTCAGCAGGGCAAGAAAAACGCAGAACATTTTGGTCAAACTACACACAGGGGCAGTTCTGTTTACCTTACGTGAGTAACGCCATGTGTGAATAAGATTTAGCCCTCTGAGGCACAGGCTGAGAGTGGTTTGGAGTTTTTATACCTTCAAATAAGAAGTTTCAATACCCTAATATATAGATTTGTAATGTAATACCTTTACATCCACTGTATAAACAAAGAATAATTATCACACCTTTTTTTTTTAATTGCTGCTTTTTAATTACTGCTCCAGGCAGCTTCTTTCAACTGAGCATTTGCTTATCCTAACAATTTTGATTTTATCTCATCTAGCTGGTGACAAACTATGTTTTGAACTCTTTCTCCACCCTGCTTTTACTTTGATTGCTTTCCAAATTGCTTTTCTACTAGTAAAAAGGTCTTTAAAAACTGTGAGATTTCATTTTACAGCAAGCATAATGCCACATCATTAAAGAAAAATAAAATATCATTGTATTTTACTCTAAAAGATATTGCTAAAGAGTCATCTTGTGCTAAGAGGTTTTGCATTGCACATCTCAAAAAATTCTGGAGAGTAGCCATGCTATGATACCATGAAAATATTGGGAGGAAAAAAGACACACATATTAAAATCTTACCTTGGATAGCTGTTGTTTTCAGTTCCAGGATCCTTCTCAAGCCAGCTCTCATAAAGAGACTTATTTTCATAACCCTCATCGGGGCTTAAAATCTGGAGAGGAAAATATTCTAGTTTCATTTATGTCCATCTGCATCATCCTTAGCCAACAGTGTTGATGCACACAGAGAAGTGCACGCAGACTGTTTACATCTGTGACACACATGTATGGATCCCAACCACAAAAAGCATCTCCCAGGCTCTTGGAACCAACCACACAGTTGGGAAGGGCAGGCTAAAGGCTTAAGGATACCAGCTGGAGCTTGTCTGCTACTGGGAGAAGTGGATTCTGGGGATTTCTGGGACTCCTTAGGGCAGTGTGTATGTGCACACATAACAGCATATCTAATGCTATGGGACTCTTCCAGCAGCCAGGATGCCCCTGAGGCTTTGCTTTCAGCAGGAAAGGGGAGATGACAGCCATAGCCCCGTGCAGGTTCACCCCAAACAGCAGCAATATTCTCTCGACAAGGCTAAACCGAAAATTTGGCTGCTTTTTCTATAGGCAAGCTACAAAAGAGTTGTACTAGAAGGAAGGGTGCAAACCAGTCATATTACAGCAGGGAGTCAGCCAAGACTGGAGAATCATTGTGTGAGACATTTTATGTACAAATGCAGGTCTCACCCTTCCTTTAAAAAAACAAAAAGCTCTGTAACCAGGATGGCAAAGGTAAGTATTGGGGCAGTCATCATGCTGCCAGGAAAACTATGGAAGAGTATAAATTAATTGACCAAAGCTCTTAGAAAATCTGTGGCAGAGGTAAAGCTAAATCAAGACTCCAGCCTTGGTCTCCAGCCACACTTAAAACAACCTTTAACAGTCCTTTGAATAGGAGATTGGTTATGATGGGCAGAGGATTGGCTTTTTTTTTTTTTTACAAAATACAAAGCATAAATGTCCATGGCTAGATACATGGCCCCACCTTATTGCTGAGACTGAAACTCTGCACTGAAAAACATACACACTCCAACTTGAAAATCCCAAGAGTTCTGACCTCAGAGATTTTGTCAGCAGCTAGCAGAAAAGTAACAACCTTGTGAAATAAGTGCTTGGCTGCTGTCATTTTCAGAGCACTTTGGTCAGGTCCTAGGGCTAAAGTGAAAAGGGCACATTAATAAGTGCAAGCTGAATTCTGACATATGGGAGCAAAAGCACTCCATGCTCTGGCAAAGAAGTTATTCTGACACCTCTGGTCATGTAAAAACCATTGGCGAGCTGTTTTATACAACACTGTGAGCGCAGCAAAACATCCTATTTGCCCTGACATATCAAAATCTAGAATCAGCCTAAGCTTGCTGCTGCCTCGAGGAAGATGCAGAGTTCTTTAAGTATGAATCAAGTAGAGATGATTAGAGCGGGGGAACTGGAGTTGAGCTATTGCAGACACTGCCTGATGATGACCAAATGTCTAAACCCCTGGAGGTGGGGCAGGGCCAAAAAAGACAGTCAACAGCTGAATGTACCATCTGTATGCAGAAGACCACACTTAAATGCAGAACTCCTGGAAAGACAACACTCCACAGGTACACTGCTTTTCTTTTGGGTGAGAATTGGCTCACTATAAAATAGCAAGAGCAAAGAGATCTTTGGATTTTAGACTGTTTAATATGAATAGAAATAACTTTCCTTTGGACATGCATAGTCAGGTGTGAGATTGCCAGGTTTTCTATTGTTTACATCAAGCTTCTACTGTTAAAAGTTAACACTGAAGAGGAATTATTTTTTTTAAGTCAGTCTCAAGTACTTTGCATGGTACTTTAATGCAAATTTTCTTCTCAAACCAGCAATGGTTTAATAGTTGACTTAAGATCCAGAGTGAGGTACTATTTTTCACCCAGAACACTCTTTTTGAACTTTATCTTTTGCAGAAAAGAGTCTTCCTAGGTTAGTGACTTGCTGGAGACAGAAAGTAAATGATTTTATCCAGGGCCTTGCAGCACTAAGGACATGGAAATTTTTATATACAAAAGAGAATGCCCTTCAGTGTGCAAGGTGTCAGAGCTACTGTTTGAATAAGCACAGCTTCTTCCCCTGCAAGGATGAAAGAAAAAATAAAGATAGAAAGAACTTATAAAAAAACAAAACATAGAAAAGAAAAGAAACTCATGGGAATAGCACAGATAAACCTCCTCGGATCTGAACCATGGCATTCCACGTGTTAAAAGCATACAGGTTTTGAAAAGAATTCAGGATGAATATCAGTGGGATGGGCAACTGGTAGCTGGAGTCATCCTACCAAGGGTCATCAAATGCAGATCTTTACACTGGTCCAAGTCACCTGAGTTCCCTTCATATCAGGGGGGAAAAGAGTTTGAGTTCTGTACCTACAAAACCCGACAACCACATTTGGTCAAATGCATCTCATCCTAAAGGCACCTATTTCTCCTCAGTGCCTTTAGAGTGAGCCTACATTGCTTGAGTCAGTCAAAGATTTGTTTTGTTAACTGAGAAGAGTGGCAATGGCTCATGCCAGGTGCCTAATGTGGTTAATTACTCATGGCCAATTGAAGTTCCATGTTTTAATGGACCAAAATCTTTCAGTCTTACGATAATTTATCCTGAGAAGTGAAAGCAGAGGAGACATGGTTAGACCACTTGTAATCATGCAAATCTATACATCTGGCCTGTTACAAAATCTTCTCAATCCTTCAGTATTTATTACATATTTCAGGGGCTCAGTGAGATATGAAGGGGCTTTAGGAGAACAGACAGAGAGACAGTGGTAGCTAGGCAATGTGAAAATTACTTCCTTCAATGCTTACCACTTTGGACAATTGAACTTGCTCAAGTATTTTATCATCCTGGTTTTATTATTATTATTTTTACTACATACTGAAAATAAGATTCCACCTGTGTCAGTGACACATTTCAACCTTTAAGAATCCTGAGGAACTGTGAGCATGGACTGTGCACTGCTGATGGGATGTTTTATTATTGGTTTTGATGGGAACAAGATTCTTCCAGAGCAGCAATAAAATAAATCCAGTATTATTCAATAATCCAATTTTACCCAATAAACATGCATTTTTACATTTTGAGAAAGTCAGAAATAGCAGACACTCTGATTCTGTACCTCTTTTGTCAGATTATACACCAGTTTGTGGAGAAGAGGGGTGCAGTCAACTCTTAATGTGTAGTTACCTGGAAATAAAGCAAAGACATGGAAATTTTCCCTTCATGTAGCAGTGGTTCTTCTTAGCAGATTAAACCCTGTGGTCCCTTCTTAGATAGACTTCTTGACTCCAAGGCAAGCACTTAGATCTTGCCTCAGAGTATACACAGAAATAGACTGCTTGGTCACACTGTATAAGCTACTGCCACTGCATGACATTGATGGATCGGATCTAGTACATACACAGCAATGTAATTAAGCCTTCCTACAGTTCTAAAATATGCCTAACCATCCCTCATTAGCTACAAGCCCTTGTCACTCATACACTTCCTGAAGCTTGTGTTAAACAAAAGGCAAAAAATAAGATGTTAAAAATTAAGTTAGTGCTTCCAGGAAGTATGCAGGAAGAAAAGCCTTCAGGAAGTGTGTGAGAGGAAAGACATATTCCCTGCAAGATGCTTTAAGAGATCATTCAATAAAGCTACTTTTCTTACCATGAAGAGTCCTTTTTCAGTGCTTTTGCAGACTGTGCTGAGCTAGGTAAATATCTCACAGCAAAGCTCTCAGCTACAACAGCAAGAGCCCCACCAAAAAGAAACTGTGGCCATTTTTTGGACAGGCAGGACTGTAAACCCATCTTTCTACAGCAAACACCTCTGCCCTCAAATACAGACAATCACAACAAAGAGAAGAGGGACAAGAAGGCTGCAACATAAGCTCTCAGATAACAGTTATTAGGTTATTGCTATTATTAGTTATTAGTTATCAGTTGTCAGACTGGGATATGGCTTTAGACCTTTGGGTCATCTTTTGCATAGTGTGTGCTCACATATAATTTTCTAGGAATAGACTGACAACTACAAAAAATTCCACGATGATGAAAAAAATACTAGATAACGTTAACGATGTTTCCAAGGAGAATCTGTATTTGAGAACTGGAAATTAAACTTACAAAAATGCTCAGAATTATGAACCCCTTTGCTTCTTTTCATTGCTTTAAGACAATAAATAGAAATGATTTGCTGTCCAAAGTGTTGTATATGAAGTGCTGTGGAAAACATATGATGATAAACAAAATAATCGTCTGAGTTCATGGATTTACTGCTCAGTCAGGTGAAAGGTGTCCCAGACACTTAAATCAGTGCACTTAACATGGTGCTCTTTTCCTTATTACATATTTCTTTTCCAGTTGTTTTACTTTCACATTTTCTCTAGCGCATAAAGCAAGAGATATGTTTGAATAATCATGATTTAGAAGAAAATTAAGGCAGCAGCATGTTGGCTGCAAACCAGCTAAAAAAAATATGTGTTACAATCCATGCTGAGAATTTGAAGCAGTTGTAAAGCTATTATTTCATCTGTGAGATCTTCTAGGCGTGAAATTCTGCTCTACTTTATACACAGCGTGTAGGCTGCATAAATGAAGGAACACCTCTAACCCTCCTTATTCCCCAGCTCCAACCGAGCATTTAGAAACTGTGTTTGGCTTTTCTTTCTTTCCAATCCTTTTGTCACAGACAAAATTTTCAGCTGACAGGAATAAAAAGATTCCTTAAATATGCCTGTTGATATCCATTTTATTCACACACAGGAAGCCCAAATAAGTTGGGTTTGACATGGGAAGAGCAATGCCTTGAATAACTGAGCTTACAGCACAGAGCAGCCTCAGAGGGCTCTTTTGACTATTCTTTCAGCACAGACAACAGTAAGGGAGGTCCATCTGTAATAAAGCCCAGTATCATTTAAGAAGGATTTTGTGATTTAGGTCACAATGTAGGGCTCCCCCCAAAAAAAGGCCAGTTTCTAGGCAGCATTCCTGAATGACAGATTCTTATCATAATCTGAAGGATATAGTAAACTGGGTCATGGTGGATAAGGTTTTTTGTGGCACGCTCTTCAGTGATTATTTTTCTAAGAGCCCTGCTATAATACATGTATAACTCCCTGCTCATTGCAACGAACAAAGGTGACCACACTGGCCCAAAGCACCAAATCGTCTCCCACCCCCACAAAGTGTAAGCCCGAGGTCTCGACACAAATTGTCTTACGAACATAACAAATTAGTGTCTGAAAATATTATAATTCCATGGAGCTGTGACTGGAACAAGAAGCAGACTGTCATATATCAAAACTGCAATTGCAGTTAAGAGTTTAACATACAGAACACTCAGATAATTAACACAGAGTACTCCACTCCTCCAGAGGAGACATTCTGGATTCCAGACACATGGGCTGCAGTTCATGGATGGCACTATTTGCAAAAGAAACCAACATGAGAATTTAAACTGTTCTCTCTTTCCACTTCATTCTGGTTTTGCTACATTTATTCTGAACATCACAAAACCTATCTTATGCTTTCCAGCTCTGGACGCAATAAATAATACACAGGGAACTATTATAAATTGTGCCTGGAAGTAAGGTAAGTTTGAAAATAAAAGACCCACCTTCTATAGAAGAATCTGTGTTGATGTAAGCAACTGCCCGCTCCTGAAGGATCTTGGCATTTTCCTGGGGTTGTAAATGTGTAATTGTTATTTTCAATTAGTGACATCTAGTCAAGAGCATGTTAAGTGCACTGTTTTTTACAGCATTGCCTTTAGGAACTCAGTCAGGATAAGTACTATTATGTACCTTGTTAATTATATCGTTTGAGGATGGGCAAACGATCTGGGCATAGGAAATTCCCTCCTGCTTTCTGGGGCTTAATTTGTTGTGGAAAACATCCACAAAATGTAGGTTCTGCCTGCTGTATCACACAGGAGCAAGGTGGAACAGGAAAATTATTGAACAGCATCGTAACACAATAAAATAAGGCTATACATGTGTTTTAACTCTGCACTTTTTAAGTCAGTTTTAACAATGTAGAACTGAGTACTGCTGTCATTTCAAAGAGGGATGAGGCAAATCACTAAAATTCCCTATTAAAATGAAGTTGACTATTTTGAGTCCACCAACCATTGCTTTCATGCTAAATATATACAAACACCTTGTTTAGTTTTTTACAAAACCAGTAATCATGTTTGAATCTATATTCTAATCAGTAAGCAGTATTTTACTAACTCTTGGCTTTGTCACAGGTATTTTAATTAGGTTAGCAACTGTTACTCGATTCATTCAATTCAGAACCCAATTAATCATTTGTAAGTCGCGCAAGCTAAAAATTGAATTGGTAATCGATAACTGCATAACGAAATTAATATCTTTAAAACAAACAGTAGAGGACATCCTGCAGAAGAATATGAAGGGAGCGAACAAGCCTGGATATGCATTCATGAGGCCATGTACAATCATAAAGACATTCCTTCATTTATGAGCAGGGGAGGTTGTCTGTGTAACCAATGAAGTTGCCACAGTTGCAGTATTTCTGTCACACAGAACACAGTGGGTTAATTCTCCACGAGATTTAACACATGACAGATCTGGCAGCTGCAGAAAATGAGAATGTAAGCCGGGAGGAATGTCTCTAGAGAAGCTGAATCTAATTTAGGTGTAAAAGACTAGGAATGCAGACCAGCAAGATAAGGCAAGGAAACAATATCAAAACACCGAGGTCCAAATATGAACCTTGTAGAGCTGCTGTTGCATGAAATATTGAGTGATAGATTACTAGATACCAAATTATTAAGCAAAAACATTACAGAACAGCAGTAGTCATATTTAACAAATCAAGAATAATTGAGAAGAATAAATAAGAAGAACTCCTAATTTGTTCATGATTTCTTTTAAGTATTTTTTTTTTATTCCTCATAGTTAAAACAATAGTGTGGGTTTTTTTCTTGGTGGCATCTAAATATGGGCATAGACACACAGACAAAGAAATAATAAAGTTTTATTTATTGAATAAAACTTCAATGCCAACTCTTTAAAATCTCTCAGTAAATGATTTAAAACAATTTAAATAATTCTTTCTTCATTTAATGTCCCATAAATCAACAGTAAGATGCAGAGACTCTGTTACAGATGGAAGCCAAACAGCTTCTGGGAGAAAGAATTAGTGCAAATTCAAAGAAATAGAAATCTCAGCTTTGCTAATAGAACACCCTTTGGGAGCATATTTCTGGGTTTGTTCCCTCCTCTGACATGTGCCATCTTGCTACATAATTTTCTGGTTTATCAAAATACATGACATTCAACTAAACAAAAAAGATTAAAATGTTTTATTTTATAGAGTTTGAAAGCTCTAGCCATGTATCTAAATATTACCTTGTAAATAAAATTCTAATAGAAGAACAAGACAACACTTTCCTGTTAAACTGTTCAGTACTAATAAATGGGCATAGCTGAGCAGAAATATGTTTTATCAGGCAATTTTCTGCCTGCTCTATTTCTGATTTGGATTTTACAGACAACTTTTATAAGACCTATATTTCTTATTGGGGTTGAACAAATCCACTTACAAGGTTAAGAACTGAACATGCCCAACAGGAAGAGAAAAACAGTCAGAACCTCATTCTGAATTTCCCAGCTATTACTTTGCACTATTTTTCACTTACCTCAGCCCATTCTGTGGAACCCAATAATCCAAATTCCTCCGCATCCCAGCTAGCAAAAATAATGGTTCGCTTGGGTCTCCAACCTGCAATCACATAGTTACAATTGAAAATTCAACTTGAAGTTTGAAAGTCTAGTAAAAGATCACCACAATTAATTGAAATTGCTTTAAAAAATAGCACTTAAATTACATAACAGTAAAAAAAAAATCCTTAGAGGAACATATTATTGAAGAGGCATTTCTTCTTAATGTAATGTTTTCATTGTACACAACTAAGAGGGTACTATTACGCTGGTGAGGGAAAAAATTCAGCCCACTACATTCAGCACTGCTATATATGCATCTCTTCAATGAATTTACACCTTTCATAATTAGAAATCAAACTTTCTGTAAATATGAAGTTAGATAACCACAACAGCTGATGGCAGCGCTGTTCCTCAAAGCTGCTGTTTTCCATAGCCACTACTGGATGTCTGTAAAAATTGTTACCTTCCATCTTCATTTTACCAAAACTCCGTACAATCTCTTGCAGAACAGCTGCACCCGTAGTTGGATCAATGCCACCAAATACCCAAGAGTCTCTGTGACCTCCTAAAATAATATATCTGTCTGGGAACAAACACATAATATTGGTTCATAATTAAAAATATACTTGGGTTACCTTTGGTATTTCCTTTGCATCTCTACTTGTAGTAAAAGAAATATGAAGTGCTACAATTTTATTTTTTTAAGGTAATCTGCAATCATTAGCTTACTCTACTGAAATACACAACTAAGGGCAGGAAATATTTAATAGATATTTTTCCACCTAAAGGTCTTTCATGTATGTTTATGACCTGCTACTAAGTACCAATAGTGGAGTCTTAAGATCCCAAATCATCACTAGTTTTCTGTACTTTGCTCAAAGGCAAACTGTATAAATGATGCAAGGGGAAGCCTACTGTAAAATGACAGGCATTATAAGACAAATTCTGATATCTATCATTCTAGTATTCCCATTCAAATATATTCTTGGGAATGCCAATGAAAAACAGTGTCATAGGAGGGAGAGAAGAACTATTAAGGATCACTCAGACTTCGTATTATCTGACTGTCTAAAAAACTTAGAACATGAGAACAACTCCATCAAGCACAAAATAAAGAAGGAATTAAAATCATCAAGCCCCTGGTGCTCACCTGGTTCCACAGCTCCTCTGAGAATGCCAATGACGTTGTGAATTCGTGTTATTTTATTGATTGTATGGACATGCATTCTGACTTTTCTGAAATGAAAGGCAGTGTGAAGTAACCTTTTCTGACTGAGAAGACAATAAAAAGGTAGTAGTACCATATCAGCCAGAGAGTTTGTGCTTCTGTTCTGCTTTGTGTGTTCATCTGTCTCAACAGCCCATTTCTCATTTGAGCTTAGCCTGCTGACAGCAAGATGCCTCAGAAACAGCCTTGTGAAGTGGGCCAATCCATACATTTGTAAACATTTACAGAAGTTATTGGATTCCTATTTATGGGAATCAATCAGATAATTGGGTACTAGAAGAGTAAACTGAAAAGCATGTACGGTATTTAAAAATACATTTATATTTTGACCAAAATTATAATTGTGGATGTACATATTTTTATAAAGAATACACTTTGGTTTTCTGGCACAAGTCCATTAATAAGACAGAATGTGGACAAAAGGTCATGAGAAATATTTGTTCAGGAATAAATTGAAATCTCTATTTAGGACACCAGATCTAAGTGATCAAGATTTGTCAGTCATAGAATCATAGAATCAACCGGGTTGGAAGAGACCTCTGAGATCATCGAGTCCAACCCTTGATCCAACACCACTGTGATTACTAGATCATGGCACTAAGTGCCACATCCAGTCTCATCTTAAGAACCTCCACAGACAGTGAATCCACCACCTCTCTGGGCAGGCCATTCCAATGCCTGATTACTCTCTCTGTAAAGAATTTCTTCCTAATCTAAGCTAAACCTCCCCTGGCAGAGTTTAAGCCCGTGCCCTCTTGTCCTGTTGCTGGTTGCCTGGGAGAAGAGACCAACCCCCATCTGGCTACAACCTCCTTTCAGGGAGTTGTAGAGAGCGATGAGGTCATCCCTGAGCCTCCTCTTCTCTAGACTAAACACCCCCAACTCCCTCAGCCCCTCCTCATAGCACTTGTGTTCAAGTCCCTTCACCAGCAACATTGCTCTTCTCTGGACCTGTTCCAGTTTGGGTTGTCAAGAACCTTAAAGATTATCTAGTTCCAACTCCCAGCCACAGGCAGAGAACCTTCCACTAGAGGCAGGGAACCTTCTACTAGGAGCACAGTTTACTTTTTTCCTGCCCCCCCTCCCTCCCCCCCAGTAAAATCCACTTGTGAAATTTTATAAAAACAAAAG
>VWZF01005801.1:1331964-1438875 GCA_013396755.1 Sclerurus mexicanus
TATAAAAACAAAAGAAACCCAGTTAGGAGGAGAGATAAAAATAATGTAGCATCCAGCCCTCTTAACCTGTAGAAGAAACAAGGCACCAAACAACGCTTTTTTTGGGTCTGGCAAGACCTCAAGAGTTTCACATTTGAAGTTATCTTTTCAGCAGCAAATCTGCGTAGCTGTCAAAATCCAAACTTACTTCAGGACAGTCACTGGATCTTTGCCCAGCAAATAACTGGCACTACTGCCTTGAACATGAATATATTTGCACACTTCCTATGTGCAAGTGGCTTTCTTCTAGACTCAAAAGTTAATTTTTATATGGAGCTACCTGAGAAGGAAGTATATGTAGGATTAGCCCATATTTACTAAAAACGTAGCCCTTCCAATTAGGCAGATGTTAAAAAGTGCATTCAAAAATATCTCACATGTATGAGTTTTATGGATGAATCACACTGTTTTTTCACTGTTGCTCTTCAAGTTATTCCAAACAGCACATAACTCTGTCAAATATGCTTCCTTATTTATTAATTCCTATTTTTTTCATTTTCAGCTACTGTTAAAGCAGAGCAGAGAAGAAGAATGATAAATGAAGTCTTTATAAAGTTATATATTTGGATATACTCTTGTTTTTCAGGAGATGGAGTAGTGATAATGAGACAGTGTTGTTACACACTGTTCATTGTGGTCCACTACCAGTCCTCACAGAATGATACTCATGTCAACTGAAATGATTTTTATGTGGGAAAGTCACAGAAAACTGGTCTTTGGCTTTATTGCAATTTATTGCCAAATGTCATTGTCATGTGTCTTGGTCTGCTAATTTATTATCATTTATTATCTAATCTCATTTCAAATTCTAAAAACTATCAAGTGTAGCCCATTGAGAAGGAAGCGAATTTCCCCAGAATATCTCTAGATGTATTGTTTCATGCCTTTTTCTTGTGGGAATTAATTTTTCAGTATTATATAAATGGGCCAGTGTTAAAACAGACCTTGTAGAGGAGTTGCCTGTGAATCCTGGTCCTATGTTATAAGACACATTGAGACTTCCCTTCCAGCTGCTGTCTGGAGCTGCACGTCCTCCCATTGCACTGTGAAGTGAACACCAAGACAAATGCAGTTGACGACTAGGCTAGATCCTTAAATTCCCTTAATAAGTATTGCAGCAAAACCAAGGTGGGTTTACAAAATTCTTAAAGGCATTATTGCAGAAACAGATTGTGGCCCACATTTACTACAAAAGAGTAGTGAATGCAAATAACAGCATAGATTTTACCTTCTTAGTATAAAAGATTTATCTGAGCTTTTGTCAATACTGACCTCTGAGTGAGGAGAACTGATGTACACTCACCTCAATAATACTTCTGCATCATGATATCCAATAGGGTGAACCGGAATTTGGGGAATGCCTACACCTTCATTAACTTTATATCTGAAAGTGTACTCTGAGAAACCAGAACAAAATGTCAAGTTTGTAGTGTTCTTAGCACCTTCTCCCAAACCGCAAACCCCTCTGAACAGTGCAGCGACACAGCAGTCACAAGCACCCACCATCCTTTTTCATTCTTACATTATTGCTTCTAGGAAACCAAACTGCAAGGACAGAACCCAAACCCAGTAATGCATCTGCACAAGTGTGCAAAAGAAGTCCCCACATTTCATGCATTGGATTTGCTGCCTGTCCCTATTATTATATCTCCTCAAAGCTGGCTGTGGGAAAACCAAGCTGGTGTGTGAGGTGAAGATGGTGCAGCTGGTTGGCAGGAGACATCCACAGACACATCTACCTATGCTGAAGACAGGCTGGTGGGACAGGCATACACAATCTATCCTGTTTTCTCAGCAGGTCATCTTATGCCCTCAACAATGGTCACACAAGCCCACAAGCTTTCCAGAAAAATATATATCCATCAGACAGCACTGGTAGGCATCTCAGTTCAGACCTTCTTTAGGATGCCAACAAGGACAAGACAAGCACACGGTGCCAACAGGCTATTCCTATTTTTACTACAGGAATTTAACTTGCCATAAAGAGGATTTTAAACTGCTTTTCTGCTTGGAACTTATGATCAGCAAGGAAACATACCTCCAAGCAAAGCTATTAGTCCTCTTTGATGACAGAGTAGAATCTAGTTTAAAGTTGAGAAACACAGATATTAAAAAATGGCTAGAAATTCTCAGTCATTTTCTGCTACTTCACAGTCTGTAAACCTGCACATCCTGCTTTTCTAAGAGTTATAAGGCTGGGATCATACAAACAGGCTTTCCTGAAGACTTTCCCTGCCTAAGTCAAAAGCAACCAGTTGGAATGGCATACAGGTAGAACTTAGTCTGCAATAGTAAAATTAACTAATATTAAAAATTATTCCTAGCAGCTTTTTCCTCTTCCTCTCTACTGCAAATAAATTAATTTCTAGTGCCACACTTCCAGCACCACTTTATAAAGTATTTGATGGTCCTGGTTACAGAACTTTCACTCACCTTTTGCAGGATAACCTGGTGTTAGAGGGTCCCCAGCCCCATTCAGGTTTAATACATTCCCACGCTGGGCTCCTCCACCTGGAAGGTTCCAGCCATTTGGATAGGGATCTACTCCTGGAGCGCAGTAGTCAGCAGGGTCTGAATAAAGTATGATCCCTTGGGCTCCTGCCAATATGGCATTTTTAACCTGTGAAATTATTCGCTTTTAAGAAATGTCTTGTTGTTGTTTTTAGTTAATGCACATGTAAATCTGAATATTGCAATTTGCTTTCATGAAGACACAGTTTTAGAAGCTTTGTATGTGCAGGAGTGAAAACAACTCCAGATCCAGCAGAAGAACAAACCACAGAGAAACACCGCATGTTCATTATTTGTGTCATACCTTTAGTCAGAGCTCAAAGCTAGGAAATACAGCACACGACATAAAACTGAGGCACAAAAACTGGCCCCTATTGCCACAGTCCCACTCTCACCAGTTTTGCCAGAGCTGTCTAAAGTCAGAAGAGATAATTATTCAGTCTCTGTGCATCAGACTCCTTGTCAAATAACTACTATTTCAAAATACTGATGAATGAAAAGTATCAAAAGTTTTGGCTCTACAAAGTACTCAGTTTCCTAAACTACTCTATTGCAAGAACTGTGTAGGGGGTTTGCAGTCAACTCAATCTCAGGAGTTTAATATATTCCTCTAGCTTTATTGTTTTGGAAGTTATTCTTAGATTGCAGTCACAATGGGTACCTTGCGGGGTACGTTTTTCCAACTTAGAGCCCTCACGAACTTGCTGCAGCTCTGCCATGACCAGTGTGTGACCCACTGAAGAAAAATTAAAACACAACCCTTACTTTGTTTCCTCTGAAGATCTTCCCATATCTGGCAATGACAATCTTTCCTGTACAGTTAATTCCCATTTCACGTTCCAACTTAAAAAAATCTTCTATACGGCCATAATTCACATACACCAGATCTGCCTGCATGGGAAAGAAAAGCAGTGTCATGGCAACTGGTCCATCAATAGATGAAACACCCATTGTAAGAAATACACTGTTTCATTTGCTACGTATGATATAGTTTTGGGAGGTTTTTTTGCATTTCTACAAATGAGATCTGGTGCCCATAAAAACAATAGAAAAAAGATAACCACAGTATTCTATGGAGCTTTGGCTCAAACTACTGACCTTTGTATATTTTCCTGCACTTAACAACAGCCCTAAAATCTGAGGCTGGAAAATAAACTAATGTACTTTGCTAAATTGACAAACTTCTCCTGCCATGACAAAGTAGTGGGATACCTTGCATACACAAACACTCACTATTACATAGTTTAGTTCATTTATGCAATGAAATGTTGTCCTGACCTGTTTCATAATGAATTAGCAGATTAACTGATGGACTCTTGTGGCCTTTGAAGGCATTAATTTAATCCAAAACATCTTCCAAGTTGATTTAGATATTGTTATTTCTATTTGCGCCTTAGGCAAGTCCTATCCATATGGTTGAATAATGTGGAGCAATCTGAGATGTATCCAAAATTTTCATCAAGATAAGAACTATTCACTTAATATGTGATTCAGAATTCTAACAATTTGAGAAAGCTTTTTTTATTTTGGTCATAAAAGACTTCTAATCTTTGCACAATATGTGGTCTAGCTGTGTTTAAGTGTTCCCTAATTAATACCAAAGGTTAATTAAACTACTACAACAAATATTTCAAGAAGTTGGAGCAACCTATCCCAGCAGGTTAGGGATAGGGACATTCACAAAATATGACTTCAGTTAATAGTACTCTTACATAACTTTTTTTCTTACCTCTGGCTCTCCTTGTGCTGAAAAAGCATTATATGGTGGTAGTATATCAGTAACATTTTCATGCCCCTGTGGAGGTGGTTCAAACAATGACGTGTTGAAGACCTACCAAGAAATAACAGAAGTCTTCGGTCAAATGCTTCAGGCACAAATTCCCACACTAAGTAAATGCTGAGCGAGCAAACTACACGGTAGTTTCTGTAAATTGCTAGCAAAAAGTACAATTCTAACCAGCTTGCATAAATTCAAACAAAAACACAGCTAGGGATCTAGAGCTCAACTTTTATAATAGAATGCAGATATGAATACAAAGGAATCACTTGTCTGAAGATGCTCATTGGTCACTTCCTGAAGCAGCTGAAAATTGCCAAGAGGTGGTGACAATAAAAAGACACCGAGTTTATCCATGCCATCCTGGGTACTTTTTGTGGTTACTCACACCTGTATTCTTCTTCTCTTCATCTATTTGCTAGTTATGTTCCAGTTAAATGTGCTGCCTTTTATCACCATCTGTAACACTCCTGTTGCCTTAAGATTCATGCCCACTTTTTGCCACCTTGTAAGATTACAGCTGAGACACTGTTAAGGAGTTTCTGCAAAAATTTCTTCATTCTTTCACTTCTAAACTCATGTCATTCCTTGTCTCTTCATGCATACCTATGTGCTATGATGCTTCTCTAGCAGTCCCATCTGCTCTCCTCACTCAGTCTCCATGTCAGATTTTACATCTACTTCTTTATTTCTCTGGGTGCTCAAAAGGGAGACGATGTCTACAGACTGACTAGTTCACTGGTGCTTCCAACACTATCTCAGGAGACACTAGTGGGATCAGGTTGAGAGCCAGGGAAACAAGGCAGTGTGTTATACAATCGATAGTATCTCTGCAATTCCTTACCTCAGCATGTTGTGGAAGCAAAAATGGTGCAGATGTTCACGCAGAATTTGGATAAGTACTTGGAAGTGAGATCTAATGAGGGTCACTGACTTGAAATACAATAAATATGTGGAAAAGAGGCCTAATGAGGATTCTTTAAGAGACTAATTGCAGCATATTCAGAGAGCCCTTGAACTGGAAACAGCTAGACACTGGAAGAATTGCATGCCTGTTTTAAGCAGCCCTGTGCATCCACTTACGGCTGTTTATGGAAATGCAATATTGGCCTACATGTACCCTTAAGCTGAACTCTTCAACACCTTATGGTCTACTAGTGCTAATTGCAGCCTCTCCGTGTATCCTCACTCTTCTGCATGAGGCACTGAGGTTTCAGCCACTCTACTGTGCTACTGCTCTTATTTCTAAACATGAGTTCCCTTTGCACTGGATTTTTTAATTGTATTATAAAGCACTTGCTAAGCAGAACAGGTGGGAAAAGAGAGGAAGACACTGGTTTTCTTAAAGAAGTCTTACATAAATATAGTTTTGTCATTAAAAAGATCACCTCATTCCCTTGATCATCAATTATTGAGATGTAGTTTGGCTGCTTTTCATTTGGGTATGAAAGAAGCACATCATAATGAACAAGTTCTGCTGAATCCAATCCAAATTCCTTCCACTGGCCTTGAATTTGTTTGGCAAGAAGAAGATTCTGTTCAGTTCCAGCGAGATGAGGCAACTTGGTTAATGATCTAGAGTAAAACAGAAAACTGCTAGTAAGCAGCAAATTCAGAGACATCATAGTTACTGGCATAACACATCCTAGTAAGTTTAACTTGAAAATCATTATGTCAAGTTATCTGCACAGATTTGCGGGTTTTTTGCTGAATAATAAAATCCTTCCTAGCAACATTTTCTTCCATCTCAGATATAATTCATAACAGTGATAAATAGTCAGAAACTGTATCCAGTCCCTCTGGGCTGCCCTACAGAAATCTGTCTATAATTTGTTTGGACCTCTAAACAAGTAAGTTATGATGAAAGCTCCAGCCAGGTACTCAGTATCATCTTTCAATTCCCAACAGGCTACTTGCCAGTGGCTGCCCCACAGATGTCAGATACCATCAATTACCATTAACTAGTGGTAGGCAATACCATGATTAGTATAACTTCAGCCTGTCATTTCAGACTGTTTTCAACCCATGTAAGAGCTTATTCTTCAGTATGTATTTCCTCAGCTTCCAAAGGAGAATGCTGTAGGAGAGAGATGATGTTCAAAAGCCTTCCTTACAGAAAATAACTGCTGACTGTTTGTGAGATAGTGGATTTGAATCTCTCTGAACTATATGATATTTTATGTGGGTCAGAGCCACCTCACTGTGAGTGGGTGTGTGGCTGGGGGGGGGGAAGGGCTTCTTAATCTCTTTTCTTCCTTCACTTTTTCCTTTACTCTTCCTTAATTTCTCTTGGTTAACTTCAACCATATGAGTTGTGTTTTACTAAGCTGGTACACTGATTGCTTTGTGGTGGCTGTTTTTGTGAGTTGGGTCTTTGTGCTGGGGGGTTTCATGAAACACTTCTGCCTTGGCCATATGTTATCCCTGTAAAACCTTTAGCCAAAATATTTATTTTCTCACTAAATTAAAAGAAATTCTCTTAGAGAAAGCATGGCTCCATTTTCTTTGTACATGAATTTGAGGTAATAATGAACAAAAGGTTTTTTAAAAATATGGTTCTCTTGAAGCCTGAAATACAAGTAATATTACCAGTTAAGCATGGGGTGTTACTGTTCCTAACTGTCCTTCATGTGTTTGGAAACAGATTCCAGAAGGATGTTTGGTCACTCTTCCAGGGACCGAAGCTGACCAGCCCGCGGTCCCTCCAGGTTCTCCTTAAAGACAGGCACAACATCAGCCTATTTCAGCCATCTGAGACCTTTTTCAATCATCAGAGCTTCTCATCTCATTGCAACATTGCAATCACAATGTCATGGTCTTTCACATGAATCTCACCTGGCCGCTGCATTTGAACTCCTCTAAATTCTCTAAGTAGGCCATAGCTCTCTGCTGTTGTCTTTCCCCCTCTTGGAACTGGATGGGTATGCACCAAGATCTGGAAGCAACCTTTGCCAAAACTTGTTGCCTGTTTTCTGCTTGCACTTTAATTCGCTTGAGTATTTTAAGCATTTTATACTTCCTTAAGTAGTCTGAATACTATATAGACTGTTATGAAAAATACATTGAACAACACATGATGCTTTTGATTCAATTTTTCACTTCTAAACAGTTTAATCCTTCTCAGAGCTATGATACAATGACCAAAGTGTGCATTTTCTGAGACTCATAGTTTATTTTCCCCACTTGATAAAAGCAGATTTAGTAGTCTGTAAAACTAAGAACATGGATCAAAATTCCCAAGTTTACTTTTTTTTATACTTTTTGACAAACTTTTTGGATAATGTATTAATAAAATTTTTCTGCAATTCCTGATTTTTATTTGAATTTAGGCAAAAAAAAAAAACCCAAACCAACTGAACCAGTATAAAGCACTTGGCCCATCATCAAAGCAAGCGGACACATGAGATACCATTAATATCCTATTGCCAAGAGATTTTAGCATAATTGCAGAGCTATTTCATGCTCTCATCAATCTTTGTTGCCTAGATTCTCACTCAAACATAATTTTCAGGAACTCTGCAACCTACTGAAAGCAACAGATACATAATAAGAGAAGGCTTATAGACTTAAAAAGCTAATTGATGTTAGAAATTAAACCTTTGGGGTTTAGAATAAACGTACAGAAATCAAACTTGTCAGTAATCCTTTGATGTTCATGATGCAGCTGCTGACTTAAATGCTGAATACCAACATTCTACTAACCAGAGGTTATATTTATATCCTTTTTATCTGAATATATTAGGTCCTCTATAGAAGATACAAATATACACAATGGGTTTTGGATTATTTTTAATTTTCAGTGGAATGCACAGCAAAGCGAATGGATTTTTTTTTTATCCTTAGCATTTTAGATGCATTGAAAGAACTGCATGGGTGCTCTAGGATGCAAAAAAGTACTTTTACTAACAATTACATCATGCAAGACTTAACCAACCATACATGCACACTGACCATGGACAGAAGAGAGGGTATAATGGGCTGTCAAAGCACATTATCCAATATGGGCACACCAAAGGAATTATCAGTTGTAAGTATACGTGCAACTCAATGCCATGCAAATTTGTAGCATTCATTTTTAATACATTAATCTTCTACTTAGACTAGCTGCTCAAAGTGGAAGTTTAAGGAGACACTGAACAGATGATCAGTCAAATGTAATTCATAGTAGTCGGCATACCCTAAATACAGTAAAATCATCTCAGTCTGAGAGAAGGCAAAGTTATCTGATGTTAGAGCTTCACAGACACACTTCATTAAATCAAGAAGATGGAAAATCATAATAAAAAAGACTGATAAGCACTGGTAGTAATGCAGCTTGAGTGAAGCAGATTTGATGGTAAAACCACTCTGAAAACGTAACTTCAAAAATGGGGAGTAGGGGAAGAGAAGAGTTGTGAGCCTCTCCTCCTTTCCTCAGACATTCTGTACAAACTAAATACTTCCAAAGCATCTTATCATCTCTGCTTCCAGTGGCCCTTCCTTGGAGCTGATGTTATCACTTTCTGGTTTCTGTGACTGATAAAATTGTTCAGAAAACAAGATGCAAATGGCTTACCGAAGGAACTGCTTGATATTCTCTGCTTTCATTTCAACCACAAGTTTATGTCTCACATTTTGATAGACATCTGAAGATCTGGGGTGTTTTTCAGTCACTTTTGTAAACCATCCTGAAACACATTTGAAAGGCTTCCTACTTATGAGGAATGCCAGTCCTCACAGGGTTGAGCCTATGTACAACCTGAAGTATTGAACAGTTAGAACCACATGGATGAACACAGCTTAGAGTATCCTCTGTCAGTGTCTGCCAGCTCAGAGAAGTGAAGCAGAAGAGTAAAATATACTTTATTGATTAAATTTTCTAAAAAGTGACATAATCAAAAGAATACACCCTAAATCCCTGGTAAATCCCTTCTAGCTGCCTTTTTAAGGCAGACATCTCTGGTTAATCTTAAACTTCAGTTTAAATTCTCCGTTAACTGTTTGCAGACTCCTGATACTCATGATGAAACTCCCTTATTTAATTCATGCATATATTGTAAAATGCATGTGTCAGCATATTTACAATGAAGGTCTAGGACTCAAGAGCCACCCTGCCAGCCTTATAATAGTTACAGACCTGGTGTTAGTCTATTTAATAATTAAAGGAATAAAGTTAACTGTGACCCAAGTCAGTTTTAAAATGTTAACTATTTATTCAGTAGCTACAAATATTTGTGGGAGAAGGTATATCAACTGTATGAATTTGTCTTAAGAAAAAACAAACAAACAAAAGCCCCAATTTATTATTATAGCTAGACAATCTGAAAATGGGAAAATACACGTGCTGTCACATGCACAATACATATGATCCCTTAGACTTAAAAGCAATTGTAGTAACTCTCTGAAAATAACAGTGATACTGGAACAGACCAAAGGTTCATCTTGCCCAATATCTTGTTTTAGAGCATGGCCAAAATATGATGTCCAGTGACATGTATAAGAATAGCACAAGAATCAGAAATTTTCAGCTCAGGGACCTCCTAAATCAAACTAATATTTTGTCTATTTAATAGCCCTCACGGTTTTTTCTTTCATGCTTTAGTCTTAGGTGTGTACTACAAAACAATTTTTAAAAGGGCATGCAATTTTAGATTTAAAATGAAATGCTGAAAGTGACTTCAGAAAAGAATCTCATGTTCTAGTAAAGTTCATTGTGCATGATGAAAAACTTCAGTAACTTCACTCCTGGCTGTCAGTCAAACTCCTCCTCCTCTACATTTCACCCTTAATTTCTAAAATAGCAACTGAATTGGAGCATTTAAATAGATCTTCAGTAAAAATCAGGAAATACAAATTTAAAAAAAAAAGTCATGGAGAACTTGTAATCACTGAAACCTCAAACTCTTCTAATTAATCTTTCCTCTTGGAATGCCTGGCTGCCCATTTTGGCAAGCTGTCAGTTCAGCCCCCAGCTGAATCCCGCAGCCGTTCTATTCCTCGCTCGCTAAAAACTGCTGGAGAGAACTTCTTAGAAAAGCAGTACTTTATAATGCAGCTGAAAAGCAGCACAATCTCTCTGATGCTGAGCTAATCACAAAGGGGCTGCACTTAAGTACGTGCAGGGGGCAAAAGGCGGGGGCTGAGCCCCTGGGTGTCTACACTCACCTGTCAGAAAGCCCAGCAGGAAACAGCCGAGCAGCGCCGGGCAGGTGAGCCACGCACGGAGGGTGCTCCTGCTCCTGGCCATACGGGCACTACCGCCCGGCAGGCTGTGAGGAGGGCAGGCAAGCAGCTGCCTTCCTCCTCCTCCGTCTCCTCCTCCTCTTTCCGCCTGCAGCCCCAGGGCTGTCCCTGGCCTCTGTGTTTCTCAGCTCTCATGCTGCCTAACCAGCCTTAGTCCCGGGATGATGATGATGATACAATTTTCCGAGTGCAACAGAACGCTTCCATTTCTTAGTCTCATCGCACGAGACAGCTCCTGGGTACCACTGTGACAATTAGGTATCTAGGCAGTGCACCAAGCAAGGTACAAGTACTTGCTAGAAGGGTAATTTCTAATAATTATCAGAACTTTCTGGTTTTGAACATTTTTCGTTTAGGTTTGATCACAATGTATTCCAGTGGAAGTAGCCAAGAGATGAAATTAAGGGAAAATTAATTTCCTCTTTACCAACGAAGCACTGAATTGCTTCCTCTTTTAATTCACAGTATCATTAATCCTTGGCCAGCAAGGAATACTTAGAGCAGCTGAGAATGCAATTTAGATTAGCCAGTGAGGACACTTCCAGACATCATCCAATTTTCAACTGGCAAAAGTTGCAAAATTATTTCCTATGTTCTCTAGCTTTTTACACTTTGGATTACAAGGTTCTTAAGAACAAGTTTTCCTAGTCTAATTCGGTCAACTCCATCAGTATCTCATGGAGAAGGACACAACTTCAGCCAGTCAAAAAATATGTACATAGAATCACAGAATCACCATATTTTTGCACAAACTTACCCTGACGCCGCACATCATTCCCTGCTGTTGAGTTCCTGCATGGCTATACAGAACCCAAGACTCACCTTTCTGGAACTGAGGACCCTGCTCATTTGAGATATGACTGAAAGCAGGGAAGTTTTTCTGGGAGCCTGGTATGTTCCAAGTTCCTATCACTCACTCCCAAAGTTCAAAGTAGATACATTTTGTGAAAGAAATGTCAGTACTCCTAGTATCAAAACTTTCTTTTTGGGCTGAGCTGAAAATAAAAAAGCTGCAAAGACTGGTTAATATCCTAATTACTTCACTAATGCTTTTCAGAGAACAATTACACCACTTGGGTGTTCTGCACCAGTCACAGCCACTGTCTCAAGCACAGGGCTGGATGTCTTTGTTCAAACAATAAGCACGTCCAGTTTGGTGATTTTTTCCCTGTCATTTCCCAGCTGCTCATAAGCCATCACAAATTCTGAACAGCAGTGACATTTCACACCAGTGACTCAACTGACATATACAAACCAGATGGAATTCCACCTACAGGACTCATAAAGAATGAGCATATTGATGTATTATTAGCATTTATATAGCACCACAGGTGTAGGACTGGCACATAATAGACAGTAAAATGACAAGGGCTTTTGGAGATGACTGACAAAATTAGACCTCACATGACGATAATATCAGTGGAGGAAGAAGGTAAGAATAGCAACAGTGAGAATGTATGAAATGTATTTATTTCTATGCCTATATCTTTTTAAAGTGACAAGGGCATTAGAAACAACACCTAAAGTGAATTCTGCTCTGTGCAGCCAGAGCACTCACCTTGGTCTTCACCATGTGCTGCAGGGCAACTTGATTTAGTTGAAGATGTACCTGCTTACTGCACCGGGCTGGTGGACTAGATGATATTTGGAGGACCCTTTCAACTCAAACTGTTCTATTTTCTTCTATGAATCCACCTCGTGTGCTGGGAAGGTCAGTGTAAGGAATGACATTATTACACAAGAATTTTTGTTGTCCCCCTTGGATCATATCTATTTTATACATAAACATCTGAAATTACTTGCTGATACATTGCAAAAGTATCCCCAAGTTTTCTCATCTACATATTTCTCGGAAGAGGAGAAAGCCAGCATGTAAAGGCTAAGTAATTACCATTCACTCAGGTGAAACGGAGGCAAGATGAGATTTGGTTACATACAGACAGACAGACATATTACTAAATCACAAAGCCAAAGTAGACAAAGTTGTAGTATCATGTCTTAAAAATGCTCCTCAGGGCAGCTGGAGTTAGAGAAAAATGAGCCTGACATGGTGCAATCTGGAATGCAAAGTCACATGTGTTAGAAAGGTGTAAGAAGCTGCTCCAAACCAAGCCTCACCTCATCTCACTCTTAGCTGTTACTGATCATCTCATTTAGTGGGCAGGGAGAGAGCTCCAAGCTGTTAAAACAATCTGTAGCCCAAAAGACTCATGTTCCTTTGACTCATTTCCTGGCCAAATCAAGTCCACATCCATCAGCCACCCTGTTCTTTTACATGGGCCTTTTCCTGCTAGGACTAAGATATTACTGCTAAGAGTGTGTCTCTGATAATAACGGGGTATTTTAGTCAATTTTGAAAACACTCCTTTCAGTCTAAGTTTAATCAAAGATTTGAGGCTGATAGGAGATAAAACCAATCCTGAGTAGTCACAGAAATTATGTAAAACAAACTGTGAAAAGACTACTGAGAAAAGGGACTCCTTTATTTAGACCAGTTGATAAGAAATGGTCCAAAACACAGACTTCCGAATGCACAGTGCTTCTTTAAATTAATATCACTTTTAAAATTAGCACAAAACTACCAGTTAATGCATATGTTTCATACTGAGTTCAGGAGTGGTGAGAATTGCTCATGTTGATGGTGAAAACGAGTGAGGTTCAGCGGAAGATAGCAGAACTTGCAGGTAGCTACACATGTTCTGCTTAGTTCAAATATATAAATCCCTGGTAAACTATAAAAGCTTAAAAAAAATGGCAAGGATACACATGCCAGATGCAAAACTAGCATGAATTTGTGTGCTGAATGCATAATTATGCTATGCAGCCAATTAGTAAAACCAGTAACAGTACGCAAAAAGACATACCACACAGGATGAACACCAGGGCTTGTAAACTGTAGGTGGCAGCTGCTCAGCAACTGGGCCCTAAAGCTTAATATTTGCAGCAAGAAAGACATGCTACTTGGTTGTGCTGCTTGACCTGTTGTTTGACTAAAGGTTGAACTTGTGACTTGAGAGTTCAAAGGGCCCTAGTTTGTGGGAAAGGCAGCCCTGGCACGAAAAATGGCAACAGGGGAATGCTCAACTGCTATTTCAAATCAGTAGTTTTCTTCAGAGCCTTCCCACTGCACAGTCCCCCGAACTCTCTCATGGCCTCGGCAGTCAGATTAAAAGAGCAGTAGATGTTGATGCTTTGAGTCAGTCTTTGTTATCTTGCACTTCATGAGTCCATTATCAGATTTCAGCTAAAATAAAATTTACATTTCTGGCAGCTGACAAGTCCAGCTTGCACACTCTGACCCTTTCTTTTACAAGAGGAGTTTAGAAATTATGCTGCCAGGTCAACAGACTCCCCAGCCAAAGTAACATTGACATTGCTGCATTCATGAAAGCACAGACTCATTTCATTCACTCACAGACAGGTGTAGTTTCTAACTTTTCCACACATGGGTATGTATTAATTTCATTTGATTTAGACTCTTAGTGCATAGGATGATTGTTGTGTTTTTTGGAAAACCTGAACAGTATCCAATTTGTGATCATATGATAGCAATAGTTTCTTTAAAAAATACTGTTCCTTTTTCATTTCCACATTATTTAACTGATTTCACACTCAGGGTTTGGACTAGTCAGCCTTGAATGTTTTGTGTGCAGGGGAACAGACTCATAGAATCATAGAACAGCTTGGGCTAGAAGGGACCTTAAAGATAATCTTGTTCCAACCTCCCCGTTATGAGCAGGGAATGTTCCACTAGACCAGTTTGCTCAAAGACCCATCCAGCCTGGCCTTGAACACCAGGGATGGGGAGTCCACAACTTCTCTGGGCAACCTGTGCCAGTGCCTCACCACCCTCACAGAAAATAATTTCTTCCTAGATCTAACCTAGATCTACCCTCCCTTCAACTTAAAGCTATTCCCCCTTGTCCTACCACTATATGCCCTTCTAAAATGTCCCTCTCCAGCTCTCTTGCAGCCCCTCCAGGTACTGGAAGGTGCTATGAAGACTTCCCCTCTCCAGGCTGAATAACCCCAGCTCTCTCAGCCAATCATTCAGCCCTGTGATCATCTTAGTTGCCTCCTCTGCACTTGTTGCAACAGGTTAATGCCTTTCTTATGTTGGGGGCCCTAGAATTGGATGCAGCACTCCAGGTTGGGTCTCACAGGGGCAGAGTAGAAGGGCAGAATCCCCTTCCTTGCCCTGCTGGCCACATTTCTCTTGATGCAGCCCAGGACACCATTTGCTTTCTGGGCTGCAAATGCACATTGGCATCTCATGGTGAGCTTCTCATCCACAAACAGCCCAAAGTCTTTCTCCCCAGGGCTAGTCTGAATCCATTCTTATCCTAGCCTGTACTTGTGCTTGGAGTTGCTGCAACCCAGGTGTAAGACCGGGCACTGGGCCTGTTGAACTTCATGAGGTTCATAATGGCACTACATCTCCAGCCTGTAATCAATACGAGACACAGAAGTTCTGTTCCTGTATCCTGTTCCCTGCAGTGGTTATGGGATAGCCAACAGAGCTCTTTTTTTTCACACTGTAACTATCTCTGTATTTTGTGAAGTCCTGGGCCCTGACATTGTCTATTATCTGTCAGCTATTGCCAGAAAGGGCCCTGATTAAATTTAACTGATTAAATTTGAGTAAATTTAATTGATTAAGATAGTGATTAAAAAATTATGTCTGAGAGAAAAAGTTGATGGGGAAGTATACAGGTCACACAGGGAAAGATCTCCACAATTTTGGAGTTTGGCACATCAGTTCATTCTCCTTAGCAATAGAAAAATACTGTTATTATATCCATCTGGTCAACAGGAGATGTTTATTGCTGCCCCCACCTCTACATGGTGGATTTGCCTTATCATTGCCTTGATTGCTGCAGACAAAATCCTCCAGGTTAAGATAACTAAACTAACCTGGCTCATCTTTCCAGAGATGGATTATAGATATTCCCAATGAATTAACCATTTGCAAAAGTGGACCAGTGGAGCAGCCAGCTGTGATAAAACAGAGACAGCAATGTCTCCCATCAGCATTAGATTTGGGAGAAGACATCTCCATGGTTTCACTCCAATCAATTTCATATAAAATGTGAAAATAACTGGGCAATAACTGTGGGTATTAAGAGCATTTCCCATTATCTGGTAAACTATATTATTTTATCAGAAAGACAAACAGTTATGGAAAACCATGACAATTATAGCAACTTGCCTAGAAGGTTTTAATGTGACATGCAGGGATATTTATGAATAAATGAAAACTTATGGAAAAGAAAATAATCTACCCTGATAATGAAAACCATCAGACCACGGGACAGTCTTGTAAGACATGGTAGAGCCCTCAGCTAAAATGGTAGATCAAATCACACAAAATATTTGCTGTGCAAGAGGTTAGTAATCCTTCAGTGGCCCAGTGTCAGATGAAGGGATCTGATTTTCTGAGTCTTCTCTGTCTGATTTTGGTTGTCGCATTGTGGTCTTTTGAGCAGTCCATCATAAGATTAAGCAGCACACCAAAATCAGAAAGAGAGACTCTATGAAAATGGTAATAATTTGGTATCCTTTCAAACTAAGGGCATGATGAAATTGTTTTGTTTCTGTCTTCATATTAAAAACATCTTTATATGAACAAGGCATAGCAAGGGTAGATTTCGGATAAAAGAAGGTCGCCTTCTCAAAAGACATTTTGTAAGATGACTATACGTGTGACAAGATGTATTGCCTTGTTTTGACTCCAGTGACTAGAAAGCTTCTTGCTTAAATTTATTTGCAAACAGCTGCAAGGTTCAGTATGTGAGAAAAACTTCATGGATGAGTATTCCGGGCTGGCTGCCCAAAACTTGTTATGATCATTATACATCCCGCATGCAGTGGCAGTTTTCCCATCTTCATATGTGAACTTTTGTGTAAAAGGAGGGCTGAAAGGTTTGTTTTGGAGTATAATTATGCAATCCCAAGGTAAATAATTACAAGTCAACACCAAAATTAGAAACTGACAGAAACATGAAATTAATTTTGTTTTCCTGATGCACTATGAAGACTGGTGCAATAATCAAGCTAGCAAAATTCAAAGCTCTGAAAATAAATCCAGTGGTTAGCAATTCTTAAAATACAAAGCTGAGAGAAAACCTGAAAATCTTTCACTCTCATTTCAGAAGATATCTAAATCCTGAGCTCTCAGAATGCAGCAGATCACCTTGTTAACACTGCTAAATGCATTCCACTTGGGTATATTATTTGCAAAGAACAAGATTTTTTAAATTTTGTGTTCCTTGTAATAATCCTCCTAGTGTTTTGCAGTGCTCTATTTTTAAGGCTTCTGCAAACTTCCATATTTAGTCTTCACTGATGATCTTCATTGATGTTTATGCTACTTCCTTCAGTGTCTCTGCTGCTGCCTGCACAGTGAAGGCTGCAATTGAAATCTGCCTCTTCACTTCTTCCCAGGCTTCATGTTGATCAGCTTTGCTTTGGATATCAAACATGGCATCATAGATTCCCGGGAAGGATTCTCCTGCATACTTGTTGTGGCTGCTTGGAGCAAAGATGATATGTCTGTGGGGAAGTTGAAGGGGAAAAAAGTGACAATATCTGTATTAGGAAAATAAACCATATAATTTTCTCAATAAAATTAGTCTGCTTCTATACCATCTGTTAAACTCTCAACACTTAAGATGTAAATAAATAAGATTATTGCAGCTATAGTAGCTATAGTCTATGAAGAAACTAACATTAGCTACATTATGCCACATGAATTACAGAACTTTATAGATACCTGAGATAAAGCTGATTTAAGTATTTTAGCTTGCCTAATTTTAGGAGAAATTAAAAGATTTTTAAAAAAAGCCAGCTTATTTTCTCAGAGATATACACAGTCTCCAACAGATACAGCTATGCTTTGAGGCAGGAAAGCCAATGCTTTAACAAGAGACTGTCCTCACCAGATTTTTAATTGTAAGCTATGAGAGGTACAAGGATTGTAGATCTTAATTTCTCCTTCTGCAGTTAGTTTTTAGTGGAAAGATTACTGTTCTGAATTATGCAAACTGGTCGGACCAAAAAGCTAGACTTGATTTGCCTGCCTCTCAAATAAGATTTACTTCTTGAACTGGATGACAGGACCCCGGCATTCCCTTCACTGCTGTTGCAGTGCTGCCCTCCACACTGCATTTGCTAGCGTGACTGTTCTCTTATAATTGATCAAATTGCAGGTACTTCAATTATACATTTCTCTTTTGAATAATAACAACTTAATATACATCCTTTACCACTAAAATGACTATAAAGGAGTCCAGGGCTTAACTTTTAGATCTGTTTAGAATGCCAGTGAAATCAATAGAAATAGTCTGAACAGGTTTCCAGCAAGACTCTTCCTCATTCTTATATCTCACTGAAGTTTTCCCCAGTATTGTCTTCCCTTTTCAATCTTACTTGTTCTGTTTAATCTACTTTTACTGTGTCGAATAAAATCATTATAACCCTATTTAAAGACTTGTGAATCTTAACAGAATCCTCATAGGGTATTCCAGGAGGAAAGTGAAAAACAACCCTTTCTCACCTATAAAATGGCCTTCCGGGTAATCCAAGAGGATCGATGAAAGCCCTTTCTAGAAACATGAGCTGATCATTTAGAGCTCTGACAGCAAGTAGGCTAAAAAGAAAAAAGGAGTGTTAGTTACAGACTGTTTGACCCACTCTCAATCCCATGCCCCAGCATTCACATCTCTGGATTTATGAAGGTCAGTAGATCCATGATACTGAGCTTCCAGTACAGCCCACAAAAGTCAGCTCACGTCAGCTAACCTGCAAAATAGAATTATGCTGATCTGTGTTGTGAGACAGTCTGGTTCATAACCTGAAAGTCTCTTAAAGCTGCTTTTAAAGGCCAAGCAATAGTGTCAAAGAAGACATAGTTTCAGATATTTTCCCCTATGTTCCATCTTATTCCTTTATGTCCCTTTCATGAGGATGCTTAGGCAGACCATTCTCTTCTTTTGTAAAACAGTTTTCTAAAGATCTTATTTTCCACAAAGCCAGCCAGCCACGAATTACTTCAATAAAGTCACATTTGTTTTTATGTAAAAGCACAACATCCAAAAAAAAAAAAGGAACCTTTTGATGTTAGAAACATCTTTTGAGTCATCCAAGAATCGTGTTTTTCTGATGGTAGATTTTAAATTCCTTAGAGCAGAGGCCATCTGTGTCTATGTGCTTTGAATAGCTCTGAGCATATTACTGGTGCTTAACAAATAAAAGAACTGCGAAGAAGATTATACTGAATATATATGGGTTTGATAGTCTATATGCAAAGTAACTTATTGTAGAGCTTCAAAGGCAATCATCAATAAGAATAGTAAAATTTATATCACATAAGCCTCGAGTAACTCTACTATTATCAGAGAAATTGTTTCAAGTTTACAGTGGTGCAAATAGAAACTGAAACTGGTTGGTTGAATTAAAGACTAGATTTAGACCATCCATCAGTAAAACCATTTTGAAAATGTCACATACATGTCATATGTCATAAATGTCATCTTTTACATAAGAAATTATTGTTAACTCATTTATCTTGAAAGTTGCTGCCATTATAAAGATGGCTTTTTATTCTCAGTTAGCATTCCATAAGGGTAAGCATATGGCTAAATTAGATTCTTCCCAAGAAATGTAGCATACACATATGTATCTACAAAAGGAAGTTTTGTTTGTCATTCTCGGCATGGCCTACAAGGAATAAATTAAGAATTAAGTCAAGTGCAAATTAGGCCTTTTAGGATAAGTGGTGCACAGAACTTCTTGAAAGCTCATCAAAAAGCTTGCCCCAACTACAGCTTCTGTTTTTCTTTTTTTTTTCCATTAAGTAGCACTGGGTGAAGACTATGCCCTCTGAGCTCAGAGGACTACATGGAGTATTTGACTGAAAGAAAAAAGAGTTAAACTTACTTATTGGTATCTATTTGTTGCAGTCTCTCATGAAAGCTAGCAGCAACTTCTGTAAAATTCTTCACAGCTGAAAAGAGAGCATCTGGAGGGAGCAGGAAGGAAGCATTTAACTTCATATACTGAAGATATCATATAGCAGATCAAATTCTTCAAACTAAAGCTTTATCTTTCACTGTGATCATGATCTGTTAAGTGTCACTGAAGGAAAATCAGATGACCCCATAATAAAATTAAAATATTGAAAAATATTTAATTCTGTGTGAAAATGTGTCTTACAGACAATAGAAATTTGTCACTATTGTTTATTATTTGTTACTTGAAGAATGTATAGAAATATCAAAAACTGGATCATAGACTGTCAGAACCAAGCTGTTCATAAATGTGAGATTTTATAGACCCCCAACAACCTGTGGTTTACTGTTATGTCCTTACACCCACACAGAGTTTTCAAAAAGACTGGGAGTATGTGTGTGTGTGTGTGTGTGTGTGTGTAGGGGGGGAGATGTGCATGTGCATGCATGTGTACCTGATATTTGTCATTAGCAGCCAAATCCTACACTGAATACAATATAATGTTGTTGATAAAACAGAGGCTTCTCAGGCAGAGAACTATCCAACACCATAAGCTGCAAAGCAGTGTGGCTTTTTTTTGTAAGGAAGCAAGACAATGACACATTGCCAGCGTTGGTGAATCACACACAGGTCAGAGCACATGTGACTGAAAGTGTTATCTCTGTTTGGCAGTGGCATACTCTCTACACAGGCACACTAGTGACAAAATATTCACATCTCTAATTACTGCTTTATTTAGTGTTCAGACAGCACAAGGCAAATGCCAGGCCATGACTAAGACATACATTACTACAAGGCACTGCTAGCATTAAGGGAGGAGGAATGCAATGAAGGACTGTACATACCAAAGGACACGTTGTATGTTGCCAGCTCCTCTTGGTGATTCCTTGACAAATTATAGATGATGTGAGCATAGCTGCTCACAGCTGATGCATAATCTCTACAGTCAAAAGGAAGCACAACAGAGTCGGCCAGCTGAAACACCAGCCCTCCCCGTACCTGAGCTACTGTCAAATGATTCTTGAAAGTGGGATCATAGAACTGCTCCACAATTTCATAGGTTTCATAGACACTGTGGTAAACTGGATAACTGCTATATTTTTCTGTGTTCTGAAACAAAACAAAAGCAAAACCAAAAACAAAGCAAGACCATTATTCAGCTATGGATACTTCAGTGTGGCTTGAAAACTTTTGCTGGGGAATTCAAGGCATGGTAAAGTTAAGTGTTCCGGTCACACTAATGCTATGCAGCCACTGTGGACAATCAAATGAGAAGAACTGCTCAGTGGTGGCTCCCTTAGATGTCAGCCTATGATGAGATGAACAGCCATTTGGAGACATCTCTCTCCACTGATCCTGTACAAAGCCCAAAGAAGGTAGCTAAGAACAGATGCTCAACTTTCAGTTGGCTAAATCAGGGTAAGACTGTCCTTCCTCTCTTTGCTTGGATTCAACAATCACTTCTGTTTGTGTCTTTGGGTATTCTCTCCTTTTCAGAGGAAAACACCATATTGAATAGATTGTTCCCTGCACATTTCTCAGTCAGTCTCATCTCAGAGTATGCTCCAGAGTCCAATCCATATTTTCAATAAAACACAAACCATTTTGGGTTCAAAGCTTCCTAAGTTATTACAAATAATTCAAAAGTCATCATAAACCACTCAGAAGCCTTCATCAACCATAGGTAATTCTGAGCACATCCATTTACCCTGAGCAGAGGTCCTTTTGTGTGACTTGATCCTTCTTATTTATTACATATTTGTGTTGAGGTAGCACATAGAGTTCTAGTAATTAGACACCACTCTGGTGCAGTAAACTGAACTATCCCAAAAATCTGGAAGCCTAAATGACCCCATTACAGGTGATGTTATTAAGGTACTTCCTTGGGAGACCAAATTACAAAGACATAGACTTACCCAATTTTTACTGTAACGTGCTCTGCCTGAAGCAATGCCAAGACGTTGAAAAAAAACTTCAAAGTCGTTGCCAGAACCGAGTTTATTTATTCTTTTAACAAGAAAGAAGAAAATGTCTTGAGTGACAATATTTGAAGTATAATTTTAGTTTGCTTCCAAGTACCATGTCAATTATTTATTCAGTAGTCAGCCACTACATACTTTTAGCATTTTCCTAGTATGCTCCTTTTGTCCCTGTACATGAACTGCCTCTGACCCCAATATTACATGCACTTCATCAATGGCATTCATGGAGGAGCAAAGTCATCATTCTCCATGTCGGAGATACCCAGCTCTCAGGAGGAGAATTTAACTCACTGAGAAGAACCAATGACCTTTATCCTGCTGAACTTCCAGTATTCCAAGCTCTTGACTCAGAGAAATCACAGCAATACCAGCATGACTTCATGGAATAAAATCAGTCTTGGAGATTCTATAGAGACCCCCTGATAAATCTCAAGGACAGTGTTGTAAAATCCTGCCTGATGTTTCCCCCTGCCCCCCAACTCTGAGGCCTTCCAGGAGACTGGAAGCAAATGCACAGGAAAGCTGCTGAGTTAGTATCTCGTGTGCTTGCCACTGGCTTGAGCATCCTACTCTTATTTGTCTAAGTCTCCATAAACTACATCAACACTTCTCATATATAAAGCCTCCTGTTCATCTACAAAGGCAGGTTTACAGTAGTGCATCAGCTGTAATCAATCAAACTCTGAAATTTATTTCTTTAAAACCCACACTCTACAAGTCATAATAATGTTCAGCATATAATTTATTTTCTTTTGACACTGACCTGGGGACCTCTTTATATTCTCTTGATGGATTTTTTTCATACCAGCTCTCATAAAGAGATTTTCCTTCAAACCCCTCATCAGGACTCGGTATCTAGAAAAAGACACAGGGTATGGTTTTAAGTGTTACCAAACAACAAATCAACAACCTGTCCTCACATAAAGCATATGGCTTAGGGCAGTGAGTAAGTCACAGTTTCAAGTCCCTCAACCTTTCTGCATTTCCAATTTAACTCTTAAAATGCATAGTGTTTGCCAGAGGAATAGTTTATTTCCTAAAAAATAGGTAATTTTAGTTGGAAGAAAACACAAGGAAAGCAAAATATTTCAAGTCAATATTTAGATTCTGGTACTTCTTGATGAGATTTTCTGCCATTTAATTTTAAAATTTAACACAAAAATCCCTCACAAAACAACACTTCCTGCTTTACTTAGACAAGACATTTCAATTTTGTCTTAGTTTAACTCAAAACTGTTTCTGCCTTGTTTTAGTACACAAAAATTATGTTTATGGATGCAGAATCAATCTTAGAAGGGCAAAGTGTACAGAACCTGATGTTTACATCATCAAAGCTGCTAGAGAGGCATACAAATTATGATCATGCTAAAGTTCATTCCTGTCACTCTGACGACTTTGAAGGTAACTGAGCAACATCTTTCCTTTATATTGGTGGGCTGCTGAGGTATTATGATCTTGAATCTATTAAAGATTATTAATCTTTCTTCTGTTATTCGTATACATGTATCACTATCTAATAATTACTCCATAACAGGCATCAAATCAAAACTTTTGGCTTTTTCACCCATGAAGCTAATTGTTCATGTAACAGTGTTACCAGCATTCAGGGTTTTTACCACTGATTAACTTTGGATGGGACCACAAGGAACATGCTTCCTGATCAGCATTCCCTTCAGGCACCAGCTACCAACAAGCTGTGGCTACAAGCATTCATCAGCCTTTGTTGCTGCTTCCCAGCTCGAGGAAGGGTTATTACACAACCCTTTTTACTGGTATTTAGGTCAACATTTTAATGATGGCTCTTGGTGTCCAAAATGAGATTCTGCTGACCTGATTTGCTGACAATTCTGAACACATGCACTCAGCACAGGTTACCATGGGAACTGCAGGTGATCAGCTCTTCGGCAGTTCAGGGCAGAAATATTTTTATCTGGGTACTTGATTTTAACAATTACATTTTCCTTGTTGTATTTTAATTTTCAGAAAAGGATTACATTGATTTACTACCTTTACTTTTGTACCAGTCTAGTGCCAGCTTTCACAAGATAATGAATTATCAACCCTAGAAAGGACAGATGACTGAATATATGCAGATAAAGTAGATTCACAGAATATATACGGTAGTTGAATGTACACTATATATGCACCTAAAACACACAAAAAGACTAATTAAATGTTCATTGTTTAATACAGTTGAACATGAAAAAAAAAATTCAGAAATAAAAATGCCAACCTGTAAGACCCACTCTCAAAGCAAGGAACATCTTACATCTAAAATGGTGAGGCTGTTTCCTGAGAAAGGTCACAGAATCACAGAACCAACTTGGCTGAAAAAGACCTTGAGTCCCACCTTTGACCTAAGAGGTCCCTACCTTTTAGTTTTGTGTGCCACACAAATAAGTGTGAGAGCACCATGATCAGAGCCAATGAATGCCTAATATGGTGCACTGAAGCTGAGCACATTGACCAAACCTGTCATGCCACCCCAAAATTCATATGGTAGCAAGCCTAATTTCTTCCCTTGTCTAAAGGGAGTCAGTCTCCCACTGCTATGGGGGAATTGATCTAGTAGTTGATATGGGCAGCCAGGTTTGTGCTTATTTCTGTTCTCTGGTTCACAGCATTCTTTTGTTCTTTTTTTTTTTTTTTTGTAGAAGGAATGCTTTCACAAAAGTGGAAAAATCCCCTAATCCTGCATAGCTAATAATTTAGAGGTATAACCTTGAAATCCCCTTGCCCCTCCTGGGAAAAAGCTCCAGTTCCTTATCCACTGATCAAAGGGGTACTGCAGTGAGAAAAGAAATATCTGACACCATCTTTTATAGACACAGTTCCATCAAGTAAGTGAGCACCCAACATACTAGCTAAAAATTTCAAGTGATATTACTCACCTCTTTAGTCAGACTGTACACCAGGCTGTACATCAGTGGTGTGCAATCCACTCGCAGGGTGTAGTTTCCTAAAAAACAGGAAAAACTATTTGAGGAGGGAAGTTCCACTCAGCTGAAATCTCATGCCATTATTTTTTTAGAAGTAAGGGACTAGAGAGCTAGATGCTTTATAAGCATATAAGAAGAGTCTTCTGTGATCTTGTCAGTGCATTTGTATTGGTTATGATGAATTACAGTCCACCTTTAGAAGCAACTCTTAGCTTATGTCCCTATGATTATTACCTTATAAGAGGAGAAGTTGACTCTAAAAAGTTGCCATAGGACTCAGGGTAACAACATTTTTGTCCCTCCCTATGCCTTCCCAAATAGTGTAGCTACTGTAAGGGACTTCTTTCCTGAAAACCAGGAATATCTGAAGAATACTTTGTGATCCCAGGTCACATTTTCTCCCCATATCCACTTCTGAATGAATGCAACAAAATTATCACATTGATGGTTTCATGGATCTCCAAGCCAAAGCCCTCCCAGTGATACCATCACTATTGCTGTAAAACACAACTCAAAATCACATGCCTTCGATGGAAGAATCTGCATTGATATAAGCCACTCCCCGTGCTTGCAATACTTTAGCATTTTCCTATGAGAAAGAAAAAAGGAAGAAAATGCTGATGAACATTTTTCCCCCCAGAATTCTTTTCCCATTCACAAAAGAAACAGCTGTTCCACAGAAAGACATCATATACTGCAAGCAGCCCATACATTCTTGGCAGTTCAAAAGGAAACTTAAGAGAGAGAAAGAATGTGTGTGCAAGGAAAAGAGGGAGAAGGAAGGAAGAAATGCTGCTTTCTTGTACAGATTTCTCAAGGACCAGACACCATGCAAATTTCTTTTTAACACTATTGGTTTACCTCAGCCCACTCCGTTGATCCTAACAAGCCGAATTCCTCTGCATCCCAGCTTGCAAATATCACCGTTCTCCTTGGTCTCCATCCTGCAATGAAAGACCATCAAAATTGTACAAAAACAAAGCTGTTTGTTGCATAGTAACTAATATGAAAACAAATGCCATTTTGGGGGGCTCATCTTTTATCGTGATCTGTGGGGAAAGAGTCAAATTTAAAGAACTTTAACACCAATGTAAATAACCTAATATAATACTGATTTTTTTTATTGCAGCAATCTCACCTCTACTTCGCTATTGTGCCAAATAATGTATTTCTTCTCATCTCTCAGCCTCAATTGCAAGAAAATTTTCTAAATTTTAAAACTCTAATCAAGGAAAAATAATGTGCTGTGCACAAATTCTTGAAAGATTGTCTACTCTTTTAGCTCTGTTCAGTTTAGTATACATTGCATACCAGTGTCTATTTTTACAGAAAAGTGGCATGTTATTATATCTGTTACTGGATTTCTTTGACTTGTCTTTCAAATGCCATATTTTAAAACCTAAGGAATTCCCTGTTACTTTGACAGATCACCTTCAAAAGAAAAACCTTTCACTTGAAGTTCTGCATTTGATTTAAACCCAGGCCAAATAGAACAGGTTCTATTGCTCTGCCTTTGTATTTCAGCCCAGTTTTCTTTGAAGCTGCTGGAACCTTTTCATCTTTTACTCCCTTTCTTTTTTAATTTTTAACTTGTTTCCAGTTTGCATTCCCAAGACAGCTTCCCCTGATATCCAGTAACTGAGAGGAAATGGAAAGAAAACTAAATGTCAGTAAGTTTTAAGTTGTAATGGGTAGGCAAAGAATGCTTCTCTAGCATGACATTTATGTCAGAGATTCTTTCTGTGGGATGTCAGATAGGGAGACAGCATTTGCTCTGACAGGAGCAGAAACTTGGTGCAATTGACATTTGTTCTTATTCTAATGCAACCAGGCATGAGGTATTTTTAACCATTACCTCCTACTACGTTTGCACAGCTCATTCTCTGTATTACACAGATGTCCTTTATTTATTCTTGAGTCTGTCTCCAAGACACACTCAAGGGCTGAGAAGGCTCTCAGTGTTGCCCTCATGAAGCCTTTAGGAGTCCACCACTGCATCAATTTTATAGGAGCACTGAAACATCCAGTCTGATCAGCCTCAAACACACACTAACCAGTTGTACCAGAACATCATGTTTATTTCAGCATCCCTCCTTCTGCACTTGGTTTCCTTCCAGGTGTACTGCCTCTTGAGCAGAAATACCTTACACATACCAATGCTGTAACTGCAATTAGATAACACCTGCAGAGCAGCAGGTTTTTTTGAGACACCCGTGAGATATACGTGTTTAATTTTAAGCATATGTTTAAATCTAGAGAACTCAATGGGCAGTGCTGAGAGCAGTTACTTTGATGTGCTTTATTACCTTCCTTTTTCAGTTTTCCAAAGCTCCTCACAATCTCGTGAACCACAGCTGCCCCACTCTGAGGATCAATGCCACCAAAGACCCAGGCATCACGATGGCCTCCCAGGATGACATACCTGTCTAGAGAAATTATTTTGGAGGTTTACTTAGGAAAACTTTTTTCCTGCCATAGAGCTGTTAATTTGAAGTAATTGCTAATTTTCCGTGTATGTATCAGGCAACAGAAATTACTAGTTTATAATATAAATGATAGAAAATTAAAAAACATTTTAAATCTCCAAAGATGTTTCAGTCAGTGCTAAAGAATTTGTCAAATACAATAACTGGATCCCACCAGACTTAAAACCTCTTAAATTCCACAGCATTACATCTATTATTAGAAATACTGCAGCTTTCATAACCACAAGAAAGCTGGTGCAATAAACATTTCAAACCAGTGATCATGTAGTGCAGTATTTCAGAGAAAACTGTATTCTTCATGTGCCCCTTATAACTCTGAAGTGCATGTAGAGGTCACTGCTCGCTCACATTATGCTGAAGACAAATGATTTTACCTGGTTCCACTGTGCCTCTGATTGTACCAATCACATTGTAAATCCTTCTTACTTCATTTTTGCTATGAATGTGCATTTTCACCTTTCTGGTGTATTGGGAAGAAAGTACAAAGAGAAAATCCACTGGATTAGATCATAAAACATCTTGACACCTTTCAAAAGTGTATAATATAAATGATAAGAAAAGTATTTTGACCAAATTTACCCTCTATTAGACCAAAGTAAATCTGAAAATATTTCAGTCTAGTTTTTTCTGGATTTACACCTGTGCAAAAGAGCATTTAGACTTTGACATCTAGGTAATGTTTCTGATGTCAACAAGATTTACACAGATAAAGGGGATCAGAACTCCAAATTCAAAGATTTTTTTTGCTAGCAGACAGTTTTTCAATCTAGAAGAGTGAAAGATGTTAAAAAGGTAACTAGTTATAATATTCTAAAGATTGGTGCACATAAGAACTGACTGAGTCCATGTCATGGTTTAACCCCAGCCAGCAACCAAGCCTGGTGCAGGAACTCACTCACTCCCCATCAGTGTGATGGGGGACAGAATCTGGAGGGTAAAAGTCAGAAAACTTGTGGGTTGAGATACAGACAGTTTAATAGGGAAAGCAAAAGCCACATACACAAGCAAAGCAAAACAAGGAATTAATTCCCTGCTTCCCATGGGCAGGCAGATCATCAGCCATCTCCAGGAGAGCAGGGTACCATCACACGTAAAAGTTACTTGGGAAGACAAGGGCCATCACTTTGAACACCCCACTCTTCTACCCCCACTTTATATATTGAGCATGTTGCCATATGGTCTGGAATATCCCTTTGGTCAGCTGGGGTCACCTGACCTGGCTGTGTCCCCTCGTATCCTCCCATGCACCCCCAGCCTCCTCACCAGTATGCCAGTACAGAAAGCAGATCAGGCCTTGGCTCCATGTAAGCCCTGCTCAGCAATAACAAAAACCTCTCTATATTGTCAACCCTGTGTTCAGCACAAATCCAAAACGCAGCCTTATACCAGCCACTACGAAGAAAACTAACTCTACCCCAGCCCAAACCAGTGCACTTCAGCACAGTCAGTACTGCTGTGGCACCTCAGGCAGCAGAAAGTCAGACAACTAGAGCTGCAGCAAGAGACTTCATCTACAACATCAAGAGCTGTTTATCTGTAACACAGCTGGAGGTGCAACAGTTCAGCTGAAAGAGTGCATAGTAAGTTCAGTATGAACAATAGTCATATGAAGTTCATATGAAGTCAGTTTCTATGAAGTCAGGACATTGTACTCAAAGACAATATAGAAACACCTGGATGTTAGTTCTAAACTGTAATTACTAATTCAATTTAAAAACAATCTGAAGCAATAAAAATTACATTGTAGTTTAAGTTCTTTTTCTGGAATACCTGACTTGTAGGTTATACTGTTTTATATAAGTCAATAGGTAAGTGTAGAAGCCAGACTCACATGAATTTAAAGAAGACAAAAAAAGTTCTCAAAAAAAATTTGGTCTCAACAAATAGCTTGTCAAAGGCTAGATGCTTTTCAAATGAAACTGGCTCAAGACTAGCTGGAAATTAAATCAAAGTGTAAGTGTACTGAAGCTTTGCACTGAGTGTATTTCAACCAAAGAAATGGTCAAAATCAAGGGAATGATGCAAACAAACCGAAATAGTCTATCTTTGGTCAAATTCTATTGCTCTGCCTGCCTTTTCTCAGATCCCAAGCATGCTTTCCTTAGAAAACAAAACTGACCTTGTAGAATAATTTGTTGTAAAACCAGGGCCAACGCTGTAAGATACATTCAAATTTCCTTTCCAGCTACTATCAGGTGGTCCCTGTCCTCCCATATTACTATTAAGAAAAAAGAAAACAAAACATTATTAGTTACGGACATCTTAAAACAGCACCAAGCACAAATGAGAAAACAATCCACACTTTGTTAGGTCCCGTTCACACACAAACCACACTGACGGTCTTTGTTTTAGACAATTTATAGTACAAGCTTCGGCAGGAGAATAACCTCAGGTTTTAGCTATATCAATACTAGTAAATTAACACAGAGGAATAATCCTGGGCATAAAGATCAGCTTGGAATAGCCTACAGCTATTCTGGAAAACAGTGTCGGCCTCCAAAGGTCTTGCATGCAAACTGCCTCTTTGGTCCCTGCAACATTCCACTGCCTTGAAATACATTTGCATTTGAATTGGCAGGGAGCAACTTGGGCCTTTCCAAGGGTTTAACAGCAGATAGTTGTCTTCCAGAGCCTATGCCTGGACACTGTTCACTCTGTTAGCTGGTGGGGGTCAAAGATGATCCTGTTCTGTTGTCAAAGGCAACATGTTTTTCCTGTTAACACAACTGGAAATGCACTAATTCAGTGGATGGCGATCACCCAGACTTAGTCATCTAAAGGACTTATGTTTTTGACATGAACTTGTGAGAAACAGAGAAAATATTAAAAAATACAATGGATGTTTTGTGCTTAGAAAGCAAAATACATTTATTGCAAATGGAAGCATGACTTTTACTGTAAATGCATACCACAGTCAAGCTTTATTCCACAGAACACTTCAACTTCTCTTCAAGTCCTCAGTAAATTTTTTATATAAAAATATGATAGCAGGAATAACAAGAATTATGACTTCTCAAGACAAATGTGAAAATAGTATTTTTTAAATATTGGCATTTAATTCATAATTATTTAAACCAAGTTCCAGATTTATTTGCAACTTATTGAAGAGAAATGTCTAGTTACATCATATTTATACATACATATTAATCTGCTCTACCACTACTAGTTGGTAGTGGATAAAAGAGATTTTTTAACCTATACCTTTCTCATTATTAGCAGTTATCTTGACAACAATGTTTGTTGACAACAGTTATCTTGACCATAATGTTTTAAAGAAAAGACAGTTTAGAGATATATCAGTCCATAAAAGTTTGGGAAGAAATAGGAAAAACATTAGGACAGTCTTCATGAACATTAGGTATGTAAAAACATAAAAGACAGTAAAATTCTGTCCCCTATAAATAGCTTCAGTACTTCAGGAGAAATCTGCACGGAGAACTAAGATTTATTTTTTCCTGACTCAGTACTCCAACAGAGGCATCAGACAGAGCCGAATGATTGCTCATGTGATTTAGATGTAAAATTCCTATACAAACACATACTGAAAATGATGTTCACTTATTGCCCTAAATACTTCTCTATCATACTGCTGCCAACCCTGGCACTCCCTGATTTGCAACTCTACAGTTGATAGAGAGGATTACTGCTACATTTTTAAAGGGAATGATACACTTTCCAACTCAATTGCATCTTAGGTGTTTTTTAGAAAACTTACTTGGTTTGTTAAAATAATTGCAAATTTTAATGCTGTCCACTAGCATGCTGGTAGCCTGTCTCTGTGCCACTTGCAGGTTTAGTAAGTAAACTTACGTGTAGGTATCTACTAAATCCCCTACCAAGCTCCCAAGATTCCTCAATGTGCTTATATTAGTTCCCTAGCATCATTTCATATTTAAGCAACATAACACACCTGATGAGAGAAGGCATACACCTTCATTCAACAGAGGACAGTACAGATACTGGCCCATCAAACATTCATGGCAAGTACTTCCCTGGACAAATGAGTGACTTCATTTGTGACCTTTTTCACAAGACAGGTATCATGTCACCCTCCAAAATTTTTGCCTTTATTCAAACTGAGAGGCACTTTGTAATTCCAGTATATTTGACTGACTGTGATATATTACAAAAGATCCTTTCCAGATCACTCTGTATGCATCTGATAGGTAGCAATAGGTAATACATTTACCTCCTAGAGAGAGCCTAACAAGAAACAACACATAGATTTCAAGAGCTGCAGGAGAAGCACAATGCAAAATGTGTCCCGTACACTTACCGCAGTAATGACTCTGCATCATGATAGCCAATAGGATGAACGGGAATTTTTGGGAGACCTACACCATCGGCTTTGTCTAATCGGTAGATGTACTCTGAAAGGAAATTTTACAGTTCTCGGAAGGAATCTGTACAGTTCATAGCACAGTCCTAACACTGGAGTCAGGGACAATCAATTCACTTTCCTGGACATTGGGCTGACATTAATTTCATTCTTTATGCTTTATCAACATGTTTTCAGAGAGACACTAATGAAGGTTTCCCCATAGTGTCTGCAGTCATGCATTTAAAGCTGGATGGAAATTTTTACATTATTTATTAATTTTTTTTGTGTTGAAATCCTTTCATATAGAAAGATTCTTCTAGATGGGAAAGAAGTCCAGACTAAGCTACAGATGAAGAACACAAGCAAAGAGGGAGCCCATAGTCTGAAACACTCAGCTGGGAACTAAAACAAACTTGCCAGTTGATAATGAGATGCAGATAAAACTATATGCATTGGACTACTAAATATTCTCCTTTGCTGTTTTTGTGAACAAAATGAAATCTAGGTTCTGACAAAACTCAAATATAAATCTTGTCTTCTTTAAAAAATAGAAACTTAACTTTTATGATGTGGACAAAAGCATACATGGAAAAGAACAGTTTCCTCCTTAATACAACATTCACAGTGATCCTTTTTGAGGGAAGAAGACAGGGATTCATCTACAAGACCACTGTCTACCATGCTGCCATTGTGAATATGTATCCCCTTCCAGCTCAAGTTGTGCTGGCTAGAGGCAACGTTACCTATCACTTAATGACCACATTTCCTGAGGAGACTGCCTCTCTCAGATATGCTGGCTCAAGGGCTGGCACGAAAGGTTCTTAATGAATTTCAGTCAAAGTCGTCTGGTTTAGGCACTAAATGAAACAACTTACTCACAACTCAAATAGCTTAGGAAGCATAAGGTGAAGGTGACGAATACAGGTGAATGTTCTGTGGTTCTGTCTAACATGCCCTCACTTCCTCTCATGCACCACTTACAGAAGTGGCCTACTAACATGAAACCCAAAGCTGCCTCTTTGCAGCAATAAAGACTGAGAAAAAGAGTGTTTTTTTACAAGGGAAAGAACATCCTCACGCCCTGCCCTTTCCTGATACCAGACCCTCAGAGCATGCCTTCTCTAGAGTCACTCACCTTTTGCAGGATACCCTGGTGTCAGAGGATCCCCTGCCCCATTCAGGTTTAATACATTCCCACGCTGGGCTCCTCCACCTGGAAGGTTCCAGCCATTTGGATAGGGATCTACTCCTGGAGCGCAGTAGTCAGCAGGGTCAGAGTACAGAATAATTCCCGTGGCACCTGCCAGTTCAGCATTCTTCACCTGCAAAGCACATCTCTAGTCCCTATCCAGTCCTTTATAGCTTGACCCCAGAGCTCAAGGGGCAAAAGGAAGTATTATAAATTACAGTGATTTTTTTCCTCAGGGTCTTTTACATTGCTTAGACTAAGTCTTATACCATAAAATTTCCTGAAAACATATATAAGTGGATATCAGGTTCCATATGAAAGTAAGAGATTTGCTGTTGCTTTGACTTCAGTGACATGGAACACATCCTTCACAGTATTGCTACATAACCTGAGCTTGCATTCTGTCATCCAGAGCAATACAATCAACTGACTATTGAAATGTACACAACATGGATGAAAAAAACTGTACCACACTGATACAAACTTATCTTTTGGTTAGTCTTGTATTTACCTCACTTACCTAAATGATCTCCTGAATGTATCTCAGGGTTGAGACTATAGAGGAAGACTATTATTGGAGAGCTTGAAATTGTCTTTGGCTGCAAACAAGACTAACTCCAGAGTGCATAGCTTATTATGGCAGAAGGACTGACCTGCAATGCTGTTTTAAAAGTGTTCTCTTGTGACTTTATTATTGTATAATATATGTCATTCTGACATCCCAATCTGGTTTGCTACTAGATATGACAGTGATGGATAGTGACTGAGTGACAACTAATTCTCAACAGTTTTAACTTTGGGTATTTTAATTCAGAAATACTATAGCTTTCTTTTTTTTTTCTTTTTTTATTTTAAAGAAATACAGTACTTGCCATTGTCATCTGTCTTATTCTTGCACACCATTAGGAAGTTGAAAAATGACTGTACAGTTCTGCAGTTTTCATACAGGCTACCAAATTCTTCAAAATATAAACAGTTGTAAAAGATACTGCTGTAAGAATGAACATATCATTCCTTTGTGTCAACAAGGGCATATAATTACCAAACCACAGGAAAACTGCCCCTCTAGATATTAGTAACTCTGAGGTATTTGTGTTTCATTTTAAGAAAAGATTCACAGACAGTAATACTTTCTTCAATTTTTAAGTGTTTTCCATTCAGATAGTATCTTTAGGACTGGTAAACAACTTAGTGAAAATATTGTCTGACCCAGAATATGACTTATATGTCACTGGTGAAGATGGTAAGTAAATCAGTGAGTTATCTACCTAGAAGCTTCACACAAGATTAGTCAACAGCATATAATAAGAACTGGTATTCCAGCGAGGAGATTCAGTGTTCCTTAGGTAACTGACAAATCCAAATTACAGTCCTGCTCAAATTAGGGTCAAACTAATTGTTGTGCAAGAGCCAAATGCACAGAAAATAGACTGTCGTCTTACATCCCTGTTGAGGGAATAACTTGAGTGTATGCCTGAAGTATGCACAGGATTAAGTCCTTTTCTGTCAGGTCACAGAAATCTGCAGGAAACTGTAGTTTAAAAATATTTATATGACAGGGACATGGAATAACCAAATACACAATTTCAAATAACCTCCATATAGTCATAGTCTCTGCCTGGTGTATAGAAATCACTATAAAGAAACACAATGTAGATGTCTTAGAGGACAGCTGAACCAAAAGGGAAGAACAGTCTAGTTCAGAATTATGGTGTATTGCAATGGATAAAAACATTAGTGATACTTTCAAAAATTTATATGAAATATATATTTGCTATCTTCTACTAAAGAATCATCTTTGAACACAGCTCTATGAAAATTCAGTTACACAAAAATCTTCAGAACACTTTAGGTAAGTGTTTCAATCTCTGGGAAACATGTGAAGGGCAGCACAAGTAATGTTATTATATACAGGGATTACCTTATTTCCTCTGAAGATCTTCCCGTATCTGGCAATGACAATCTTTCCGGTACAGTTAACTCCCATTTCACGTTCTAACTTAAAGAAGTCCTCGGTGCGGCCATAATTCACATACACTAACTCTCCCTGATAGAAAGAGGCAGCATTTGAAACAAAACTGTCAAAGAGCATGTCTAAAGGAGGATGTGATTCAGTCAGATAATCAGCTGGGAACTATGATCTCCAGGATTGGCTTTGATCATAAGGAAACTCGGCAGGCAGGTGACTTTTAATGGACTCCTACCACGCAAAGCTGCCAGACTTTGTGCACAACAGAGGATGTTCACATATGACTTCTGTATCAGAAACTTAAAGTTAGTGCTCAGAGCATGGTGTTTACTTCTCTTTGTAGTCTGTTTGAACTGGAGTCAGGCTTGGAAAGCTGGAGGTATTTTGGACACAGGCACCACAGGAAATATCAATTGCATTTTATGCCGTAGAGTCCACAGCTTACTTTTAGTATAATGGTTTTTAATATAAAATACAGAAAGTAGTCTGGGAGAACTCAGAAGAGCCATGGATCCACAGAGTATTCCCACTGCTGAGCTATGTACATGCTCCCCACTGGGCTGTTTGCAGTAGAGATGCAGACAACAGCTCGCTGGAGAATGCCATTTCTAACAGTGCTAGCTAGGCACCTGGACCTTTGTCAAACTATTATGTAATAAGGTGAACATAACCATCATATTTTGAAAAGACAATTTGTCTTTGGGTATTGTTCTCATCAGAAACAAAGTTCTTATATTTAATCAAAATAATTTTCAAAAGGAGGAAGCTGAAGCTTTTTAAACTTGTTTTTATAATTTCCTGTAGCTGTCCACAAACTAAATAAAACATTGAGGTTATTCTGACTTTCTTCAGGGATATGTTATGATAAAAGGTCAAAACTTATGAATTTTATCTTACATTACATTCTGAAATTCCCACTGCAATTCTTGAAACACTCATTGCTCTTATATTCTAGGGTACAGACTATCTGCCTGGTTCTCCAGCTCCCTTTGAGCATCTGAGGCAAATGAATACAGGCTACCTTTTGTTTTCTAAACTTGAACCACTTACTAACAAACCTCAGCAAGTACATGACTGATATAACACTAGGCTGTGTGAGTAGAAGCATTAGCAGGTTTCCAAGTCAGATCAAACTTTGAAGCAGAGACTGGACCAAAAGACCTCAGACGGCTCTGCCAACCTAAATTAATCTATGTACAGCCATGAAAGATAGTGAGGAGAACAACAACAAAATATTCTAATCTTACAAAATATTAATTGAAATCCCTAATGGCTGTAGGCCAGAAAACTCCTGTTCCACAGGCCAATTTTTTAAAAGAAAGCCCTTCAGCTGGTACCACCTGTAAAGGATTAAATTCAGATCACAGCAACACTTTTATCACCAGTTAGAAATGCTTGCAAAAGCCTTTTTCAAGCACACTCAACACTATGCAGCTGTATCTGTCAGTGTAAGTCTTCGGCATGCAGCATTTTGAAAGTGAGATTTGGCTCACTGCTTGTGTAAATGTAACAGTCTATTTGCTCACCAAGATGGTAAACAATAATGCATAGTTAAGAGAAATGCCTGGGGAAGCTTATGGCAGCTGATATTAAAGATTTATTATCATATTGATTACAGAAGAGGACAATAAAATCCAGTTCTGACACAAACTAGAGAAAAAGATTAACATATATATGACTGCTCAATTTGAGCATTGTTCCATTGAGCTTTGAGAACATCAGAGCTAGGTCATCTTTCCTATTGGTAATATGTAAGGTTTTGAATTAAAGCCTCAGGAATTTCACATTATTCTGTATAATGTGAAATATATAATATATATATATATATAAAAATACATAATGCTATTCTGTGCTATGCCACTCTTTTCTATTTCTGTCTCTGTTCCTTTTTCTACTTTTGTTCCTACTTCTATTTCTCTTTTAATTTCTACTTTTGTTTCTTTCACTACTCTACTATATTACCTCAGGCATTCCTTGGGCTGAGAAAGCACTATAGGGTGGCACCACGTCCTTAACAGCCTCATATCCTGGAGGAGGAGGCTCAGATAACGATGTGTTGAAAATCTAATGGGAAAGAAGAAAAGGAATAATGTAAACCAGACAATATGGAAAAGTACTTTCTATTCAGGAACATTTCACAAACATTTGCAGTTTAAAGGACTCTGATTTTAGAACTCCACATGAGAAGTGGCCAAAACTTTAGCAATCACTGAGCATCCTTTTCTGTAGACAGGTTCCATGTTCCATCTTTCAAACCCCATCTCCACCCTTCAGACAGAGTCCTGCGTAAATGAACATAGGGCCCCCTAAAATGGTTTCAGTACAGCAGATAAGAACAGGTTAAATCATAGTGGTCAAAATGCTGGCATTGTGCTCATCCCTGGAGTTTCTATATGCACTAGTGCTATTCTGTAATGGATTCATGTCCTTCATCTTGAGGCCTAAACCCTAATCTTCCAGAAACTGAATTCAGCACAATCATCAATACTATATAATGAATCAATGCACAGAATGCTGGTGACCAGTTTCTTTCTTTTTTTTAAATAATAATTTTAAAACAGTTGAATTACATGAAGTAGTTCTCTTACATAATTCTCCTTTAATCCATATATGTCAGTATGCTGTATGAATCAGAGTGAGTATTAGTATTGCTAACATATATATTATGAAACAAAGATGCAAAATATAAAAGCAAACTCGACCCCCTGATTTCTGTGTGCTTTGTATCAGGCCCATCACCATTAACTGAAGAGAGAACAGCTTTCCCTCACAGTCTTCCCAAGTGTATGAAGGCGATTTTGTTCCCTGGCTGGAAAAATGGGTGTTTTCTGTACCTCATTTCCATGCCCATCAATTATTGAGATGTAGTTGGGCTTAGCATCATCAGGGTAAGAGAGCAAGACATCATAATGAACCAACTGAACAGAATCCAAACCAAACTTCTTCCATTCAGCTTGGACTTGCTGTGCCAGATGCATATTCTCCTTTGTTCCTGCTAGGTGAGGACGCTGTGTAAAATTGCTAGAGGAAAAGGAAGAAACGATCAGGTCAGGCATTACAGCTCATAATCAGAACTCCTCTCAGCCTAGCTGGAAATAAACCCCCCAGAGATTATGAGATACACCCAGGCTAAAAAAGGACCAAGGCTCCTCTGTATCTGTACTTTTGCCTGTCTTATACATAAATTGAGGTAAAGGGTTTCAGGCTGTCCTGAGCTAGCACAGGTATTTGTACCTTCCTTGCCCATGGTTTAGCAAGAATGGTGTGATCACACCAGCTATGGGATCTTGTCCTTTTATTCCTTGTCTTCTGAGTAACATTAGGCCTATGCAGTCCTATGCACAATGAGATAAGAATTGAGTATAATTATCTTTGTGTATTCAATTTAGAAATGTGCATAATTACTCTGATCCTACTTATAATTAACTGCATATTCTCCTTGGATACCACTATTTTAATTAATTCTGGCACAAATACTGATTTATCTAAAAATTCACTCTGAGTATATCTTGTTGGCAAGTAAGAGAGACCGAGTTCTGAGTGCTGTAAATGGCTACAAACAAGGAATAGAAAAACTCAACAGTCTGTGATTTAAAAGTCATGCAACATGAATAACAGTGAAAAAGACCATAAATAGTGAACAGCCCATTGTCTGAAAAACAACTAAAAAAAAAAGTCAAGACCATTGTGAAGGCCCAGTGGTGAAGTCAGCTGAAGAAATTCTCATCTAAATGAGGCTGTCATCATGATGTCCTCCTTCTCTCATATGACCATGACATTAACATGCCACAGAAGACACTGTTATGGTGACAGCACCATTTTCTGGGGGCATACTGAACCAAGAGCACAGTTAAGTGTTATTGTTAGTGCCAACAGCTGTTTTCCATAAGAGTTACAACCATTTAAGTCTCACATTTTCACGAAAATTTGCCTTATACAATAACTTCCTCATGTATTACATTCAATATTGTGTTTTTCTCCATTTCCTCTTCTAATGTGTTGGCTGCCTGTACTTTTAGTTCTGAGCAAGAACTAAACATCTGCCATATTTCACTGCATAACTGGCCACATGACAGTAAATGAGGTAGAATGTTTTCTGTTTGCATAGAGACAGGGAGTCTAAAGGGCAAAAAGAGGTCCTTTCACAGAGCTGTGTAACAACTACTGACTTTGCAAGAGCCAAAACACAGGTTGAGGCTCTAAAAACTCCTAAGTCTTCAGTTTTCAATGTTTATGTTATAGTCAGGGCATGACTGTTACGTAGTAAAGAGAACATACTTTCCAGCTAATTTCTGTGCAATAATTCATGACAAATGCACTTAATATGAAATCAGTGGGATTGCCACGACCTTACAGACCAAAAATGGGGTTTTAGTAATTTAGTTTTGCACAACTCTGTGTTATGTAATCAGGCTGGGAATCTGAGACAAATCCAAACTTATTGACTACTCCAACAATAACTGATGCTCTTTCTTTACACAGAAACTAAATGTTTATCAATAAACTATGACTTCTGATGTATTACTCACTGGAATAAATACTAGCTTTTAATAAATACTACACTCTTCTAAGAGAACAATAACCCATTTACAGGATCTCTAAAAGTATATCATCTTACTTGCAGTTAAAGTTTCCAAGTTACTGAAATTGAGAAATTAGAAACTAAAATTTAATAGATTTTAAAATATCTATATTGTCACGTTCCATTGTTTTGAACTGTTTTAAGCATGACCAGCAGGTCGAGAGAGGTGATTCTGCCTCTCCGCTCCACTTTCATGAGACCCCCAACTGGACTACTGTGCTCAGCTCTGAGGCCCCAGCATAAGAAGGACCTGTTGGAGCAAGTCCAGGGGAGCCTACAAAGATGATCAAAGAGCTGGAGCATCTCTCTTCTGGAGACAGGGTGAGAGAGTTGGGGTTGTTCAGCCTGGAGAAGAGGAAGCCTTAGAGCACATTCCAGTACCTAAAAGGGGTTTACAAGAAGGCTGGAGAGGGACATTTTACAAGGGCATGTAGTGATAGGACAAGGGATAATGGCTTTAAACAGGAAGAGGGGAGATTTAGATTGGACATTAGGAAGAAATTCATTACTGGGGTGGGGGGTGGGGGGGTAAGACACTGGCACAGTGTCTTGCCAGAGAAGGTGCGGATTCCCCTCCCCTGGAATTGTTCAGGGCCAGGTTGGATGGAGCTTTCAGCAACCTGGTCAAGTGGAAGGTGTCCCTGCCCATGGCAGGAGGGTTGGAACTAGATGGTTGTTAAGGTCCCTTCCAACACAACCCATTCTACGATTCTGCAACCCTTGGGCTGGTTAGAGCTTGATTTTTTTTCCTTGCCTGAACTGATTAGTCTACACACTGCTTACTAAAGAAATTGCTTGATGTTTTCAGCTTTCATTTCAGCCAAAAATGCTGTCTTCATGTCCTCATGAGTACTCAGAGATGTCTTCTTTTCTGTAGGTTTTGCAAACCAGCCTGTACAACACACCAAAATACAACAGTACAACAGTAAAAATATGAGGCGAGTATTTTCATGACACACATCATTTCTCTTTGGTCTCCCCATAAGAATTTCTCTGTGCACTTTCCAACTGTTTTTATTTCAGCACATACAAGCAGCCACAACCTAACGCAGGCTGTACGGTGATGGCAGTGTCAGTCCCACGAATGGTAAGAGAACTTATTTACCTGTGTAGATATTGAGGGATACAAAATACTCTATTTACTCATCACGGTTATTTTCCTGTAGATGCTAAGGAGACTTACCTACCATCCTTGAGCACCAGAACATCATGCTGTCAGTCATATCAGTTACCTCAGTAATAAGGCAACAGCTTTACAAAAATGCATGGAAACAGAGACATACTTTGTAAGGAACAGATGTCTTGTAACTCCTTTCTCACTCTCTGCTCTGTCTGGCTCTTATTCTGGAATCCTTCCCTTACTATGCAGGCACTAGCAGAGTAAGTGATGAGAGGAACACCTGGCTAGAAAGAGAAGTGTTTCTGACATCTGTTTTTAAGTCAGACTGGAGATATTCAGTGCAAATGCAGCAGCAGCAGCAACATGTGCAGCATGAATGAGAGTATTGGTGTGTTCAAGCAGGTAAGAAGCTGGCACCACTGAGGTACTGGTCACTGGCACAGGGAAAGGCTCGTTCTGCTGTGAGAGAGGAATTTAATGAGGGCTTCCCAGTGGCATCAACCCCAAGCACATACCAAACAGCAATGCAAAACACAAGTGGCTCTTTTGTTTTCCTTCCTCCCCCAAGCTGATCCTGATTCATCTGTGAAACCAAAAGGAAGGTACGGAGGGGAAATCTCTTGTGGCAGCGACCCGCAGGCCAGCCTGCTTGGAACGAGGAGAAGCTAGGACATTAAATTAAAGGCTATTTCTCCCGTGCTGTCCCGTGTTTATCTTCCTGCCGTTCTGGCTGGGGCTGCTGCGCTTCCAAGGCAGCAGGGTCGAGAGGTCTCTCTCTTGTGCCGTCCTCGCACACCCGGCGCCTCTTCCCTTGCCCACTACTTTAATAAAAGTTAAATCGCAAAACAAGTCAAGGACAAGACACCCTTCTGCGGCGGAGCTGGAAGTCCCCGAAGGCGGCGGTGACCGGACGCCTGCGGTGCGAGGAGAGGCAGGGAGGGCGGCAGGGTGGTGCGGGCACAGCCTGCTCTCGGGCACCCTTGGCACTCACTGGGAGCCCGCCCGCCGCTCCCCACACCCCGGCCCTTCCTCCCGGCCCCGACGCACGGGCTGGGAGAGCCCTGCACGCCACGGAGCGATAGCAGCCCGCACTGTACCGATGAGGAACCCGAGGAGGAAGAGCCCCGCCGCTGCTCCCAGGACGGCAGCCCAGAACCGGCCGCTGGATGCCCTGGGGCCGGCCGGCTTCGAGACGGCGCCCACCGACATCGCTGCCGCCCTTTCCCGTCCCGTCCCTGCCGTCCTCTCCCGTCCCGTCCCGTCCCGTCCCGTCCCGTCCCGTCCGGCAGCGCCCGCCCCGCACACACCCGCAGCGCTTCGCTCTCTCCGCCCCGCCCGGGCACAAAGCTATCACCTCGTCGGCTGGACCATGGCACTAAAGTGCCACGTCCAGTCTTTACTTAAAAGCCTCCAGGGTCGGTAGCTCCACCACTTCCCCTAGGCAGCCCGTTCTAATGCCTAATCACCCTTTCCTTGAAGAAATGTTTCCTGATGTCCAGCCGAACCTGCCCAGGCACTGCTTGAGACTGTGTCCTCTTGCCCTGTCGTGGATCGCCTGGGAGAAGAGGTCACCCCCTGAGCCTCCTCTTCTCCAGGCGAAGCACCCCCAGCTCCCTCAGCTGCTTCTCATAAGACCTGTGCTCCAGTCCCTTCACCAGCTTCCTTGCCCTTCTCTGAACCTCAACATCCTTCCTGAATTGAAGGGCCCAGAACTGAGGTGCAGCCTCACCGGTGCTGAGTACAGGATTACAATCACTGCCCTGGTCCTGCTGGCCACACTATTCCTGACACAGGCCAGATTGCCATGGCCTTCTTGGCCACCTGGGCACACAATTCTTTTGTCTTCCTACAAAGTGAGATAGACTTTCATACCTGGTTTGTCATGGATTTCTCACACTGTGCTGTGCCCTGCCATGCTCCACAGGCCACACAGTGGAGTGGGCAACACCAGCAGGGCAAACTGGAGGAGGGGGAAAAGTAAAAGCCATTATTTTTACAGATATATTTTAAGAAATATTGTACTTCAGTACACTGACAGGCTGTAAAGTCTCTTCAGAGAGATATGTGCCCCCATGGAGGTAGGTTGATTGCCACACACCTGTGCTCTGTTTCCTTCTGTTTTCCAGAGGCACAGCCCCAAGGAGACTGTGTGCACCTGGCTGCCTGTTTGAGCACAAGCCTGGAACTTTTTATACGCATGACTTGGCTGGCCTTCTTTTTTCTACCTCTTAAAATCTCCCCTGTATGATTTTCGAAAAACCTCTCCAATAAGTTCAGTCATCACATTTGGGTTGAGACTGTACCTTTAGGGCCGTGAACAGAGAGGAACTTTGCTAGCAGAGGTGACCTCTGCATGAGTTTTCATCCTCAGAACCCTTGCTCAGGTACCAGCTGATGTGTAAGAATAAAGGTCTGTAGTTGTGTTGTGCTCACGCCTGCGTATAGCACAGGCAACCTCCTCTCAAAAGCAGAGGCAAGGACTGTGTACTTCACAGGACTGCTTCTTTTGAGCTACACTATATGCTGATGCAGACAAAACCTCAAGCTGGGATGGATTCCAGACATTGGACTTTGTCCGGCCTCATTTGCACTAGGAAATCTTGGTACAAGAACACCAGGTGGGCCCTGTGGAAAGCAGAAGTGTTGGTTTCAAAGAGCAATATGGAAATGACACAGAAGTAGTGTACTTTGAAAACTTATAAGAGACAGAAAAACCCTCTACAAATGATCAGACAGAAAGCAAAAAACAAACAAAAACACAAAAAACAAAACCAAAGCAAACAAACAAACAAAAAGGCTGCATTTGTGTTAATTAGTCCTGTCTCCTAGTTTATACTATCCTACTATTGTGCAGAAGTCCTGCTTATAATGAGACCCTGCCCCACAGTCTGCTTTCTTTTCCCATCCTGTACCTAAAGACGCATAACATGCCTGTGTTTGCTACTGCTCCACTGCTCACTGATGGATGCTGAAAACAGGCAGTGTTAAGTAGGCTGAAGAATGGACATGTCTTTTCGTGTTCTTAAAAAGATTAATATGGCCAGGGTACCTTTGGGCATGAGGAACTTGGAAGAGCTTATGGATCAGTTAATTTCTGTTTGAAGCACTTGGAAATTAGGTTAATGAAGCACCCCGGGACTAGACTCTGAGCAAAAACATATCTCTCGATTAATATTCCAGAGGGATTTAATCGATCCCAGTGGTTTATGACCACCCTTATTCAAGTAAAATAAGATGGAAAGAAGCAGTGAGGAAATTGAGGTGAGAATATTGTCAAAAGTTTGTTGCTGCTCAGTACTTTAAAACTAATTGACCTGCCCACACCACTTAGAAGCTCTGAATAACTGTTTTTAGACATTTTATATACAGTCTTCCAGTGTGCCTGCAGCTTGGGCAGGACATTATGAACCTTAAGCATACAACAGCAGCAGCCAAAGGGCATAGAAAAGATTTATTTGACAACAAATTGCAGTTATGATAAATGCATAAAATATTATGCTTGTTCCCATACAGAATGGTATGTCACTTTGCAAGAAAAGCCATTTCAATAACCCAAAAGTCGAAAAAGTTAATGCTTCTGTTTTTGTGTCTTAGTGAAAGATCTTCTACTAATCAAAGTTCTGAAAATTATTTTTTTTTTTGTATCTATGAGATGTGAGGAATGTATGAAAAAAAATCAATTAATTTGCCTGAAGAAACAAACTTGCTATGTTTCGAGATGCAAATTCTAAGCAATGCTTTGCTTAGGAATTATCCACTTCTATATCATTTCTGATTACACTGTTTTCCCTTGGTCCAACTGCAACCAATGGTAGGATCCGTACTTGCAAAAAATTGAGGAACCTATTTGTGTGCTAAGGTGCTGTTCAAACACAGATACAGTAAGGTCAACTCTTGTGCTACTTTCTTTCTGTATATAGCTGCAGGATACCTGGCTTATTCTTTGACAGCCCTTCAGCATGTGAAAATGTTTTCACACTAATTTACTGAAAATAAGGCTGGAAAATATTTGTGGGAAGGGTTCTTGTTATAACTACTAAATGCATGCTGTGAGTTTATTCAGGTTTGGGACTTGGAAAAAGATTGGGAAAAAGTGTCTCAGTGATGGTTTTTGCAGTAAACTTTCATTCCTCTGAGTCAGAAAGCAAGTTTGACAGATGACTGGGACAGGAGCTCCCAAATTCTTTTGTTAAGGGCATAAAGTGAAGAAGGTGGAGCCAGTTATGTCACTTAGAACCCACTGGAGGAGCAGCCAGTTTAGCGTGGAGATAGCACTACTGTAGTGTCTGAGGACAGCTTTTATAACTTGCCAAAGAAAGGTGTGTTTGCATACAGTTACTGCTCTTTGTTATAGTTCTAACTGTGAGAGAGTGGGTGAAAAGGAGATACTTAAATGCGTGAGTTTTGCTGTGGAATTATGTCTCAGGGTTCGAAGGGACATCATGGGAGTTTGCTACTAACTGCTCTATCAAGATTAGAAAGTGGATCGAACCTTCTTCAACAACTAGAAGTCTTGTGATTACACGTTCTTCAGCATGGGAGCACTAGAACTGGCTCCCCAAAGATGTGGCATAAAAATTATTGGAGCTTCTCCAAACACCTGAATAAAGTCATCTGCAACCTGATCTAACTTAGATGTTGGCTCTGTTTTGAGCAGGAGTTGGTCTGAATGGACCTCCTGGGCTCCCTTCTAATGTTTTTCTGAGATTCTGTGATTTTAACAGAGACCTGCTTGTGGATTAATGTTCTCTGCTTTGTAAATGTTACAGTCTGTGTTTCTCAGTTAAAAATTTGAGATACAGATAGTAAAATATAAAGCCTTGTCTTGCTCCCAAGGGTTCTGTAGGATTAAATAATTTATTTAAAAAAAATAAAAAAGTAAATAAATAAATAAAAGAGTTTTAAATCTCTATTATGCTACACTTGCTAATTGATTTCAAAGTGTTTTGGATAGAAGCTATTGTTATATACTTCATGACCAAATTAAATTAGATATATTGTTTTCAAATGTCAATAGAAGAGAATGGAATGAAACCCAGAAGACTTTTTACCTAGAAAACTTTTCTTACACTTTAGTCTAGCTTCTTATTTTCAAGCAATTAAAAATATTAGCTTCACACTTTTTATTCATATAAGGCACCCAAGTAATGGGTAGGTTTATAACTCACGTTTTCATTTCCCATTTGCATTACAACTCATTGCATTGTATTTGCAATAGAAATTGCATAGATAAAACTTTTACAGTGCCCAGAAACCATGCCGCTTTTGATTTTCAGAAGTCACTACAATGCTTCCAAAATATCCCATTTGCAAGTTGCCACATATGGCTATATACTGAAAACAAAACATGAGTTTTCTTAATATTTTTCTCCCTATAGATCTCTGTATGAAGAAGTCAGAATGCTGCCTCTGTGCCTACTTGAAGCACTAAGCAATCATAGAATCACAGAGTCATAGAATCACAGAATCACTGAATATGCTGAGTTGGAAGGGACCCACAAGGATCATCGAGTCCAACTCTTATCTCTGCCCGGGATCATTCCCAAGAGTCACACAACATGCCTGAGAGTATTGTCCAAACTCTTCTTGAGCTCTCTCAGGCTTGGTCCTATGACCACTTCCCTAGGGAGCCTGTTCCTGTGCCTAACTGCCCTCTGGAAGAAGAACCTTTTCCTAATATCCAACCTAAACCTCCTCTGACACAACTTCAGGCCATTTCCTTGGGCCCTGTCACTGGTCACCACAGAGAAGAGATCAATGCCTGCCCATCCTCTTCCCCTCACAAGGAAGTTGTAACTGCAGTAAGGTCTCCCCTCAATCTCCTCTTCTCCAGGGTGAACAGACCAAGTGCTCTCAGCTACTCCTCATATGGCTTCCCCTCAAGGCCCTTCACCATCTTCATTGCCCTCCTTTGGATGGTCTCTAATAGCTGAATATTTTTATTATATTGTGGCACCCAAAACTGCCCAGAGTATTCAAAGTGGGGCTGCCCCAGTGCGGAGCAGAGCGGGACAATCCCCTCCCTTGACTGGCTGGCGATGCTTTGTCTGATGCCCCTCAGGACATGGTTGGCCCTCCTGGCTGCCAGGGCACTGCTGATTGATATTCAACTTACCATAAAGCAGAACGCCCAGGTCCATTTCTGTGGCACTGCTTTCCAGCATCTCATTCCCCAGATTGTGCAAGCATCCAGGGTTGCCCCATCCCAGATGCAGAATCCGGCACTTCCCCTTATTGAACTTCATATAGTTGGTGATTGCTCAGCCCTCTAAATTGTCCAGGTCTCTCTGCAGGGTCTCCCTGCTTTTGAGGGAGACAACAGCTACTCCCAGTTTTGTATCATCTGCAAACTTGCTCAGTATCCCTTCCAGTCCTGCATCCAAGTCATGTATGAAGATGTTGAAGAGCACAGGACCTAAAGTGGAGCCCTGTGGAACCCCACTAGTGACAGGTCACCAGTCTGATGTCACCCCATTCACTATCACCCTCTGTGCTCAACCTGTGAGCCAATTGCTCACCCACCACATGATGTGTTTATCCAGCTGTATGCTGGACATTTAGTCCAGAAGGATCCTGTGAGAGGCAGTATCGAAAGCTTTAGTGAAATCCAAAAAGGTTACATCAACTGGCTTCTCTTGATAACTAGGTGGGTTATATTGTCATAAAAGGAAATCAGGTTTGATAAGCAGGACTTTCTTCTCATAAAGCCGTGCTGGCTGTGACCAATGACAGCTTTGTCTTTCAGGTGTTTTTCAATATCTTCCCGAATAATCTTCTCCGTAACTTTACCAGGCATGGAGGTGGGACTGATAGGCCTTTAGTTTCTGGGGTTCTCCTTCTTGCCCTTCTTAAAAATAAGGACAACATTTGTCAGCTTCCAGTCAGTTGGGACTGCTCTGGATCCCCAACACCACTTGAAAATCATTGAGAGAGGTTTTGCAATGACATCAGCTGGATCTTTGAGAATTCTCAGATGAATCTCATAAGGCCTCATAGATTTGTAGGGATCCAGCTGGAGGAGCAGGTCCCACACAATTTCAGGGTCGACTGGGAGTTGATCATTCTCACAGTCATGATTCTCTAGCTCAGAGCAGTGAGACACCCTTGGTCTGTCATCCATGTTGAAGAGAGAGGCAAAGAAAGCATTAAACATGCTTGGTTTGTTTCTGTCCCTGTGAGGTGACCGTTCTCATCCTGTAATGGGCTGATGATATTTCTATACTACCTATTGCCATTAATGTATTTGAAAAAGCTCTTTTTATTTCCCCCAACATTATAGAATAGTTTGGATGGGAAGGGACCTTTAAAGGCCACCTAGTCCAAACCCTTTGCCTTGGTCAGAGGCAATCTTCACCTAGACAGGTTAAGCAGAGCCCCATCCAACCTGGCCTTGAATGTTTCAAGGGACGGGACATCCACCACCTCTCTGGGCAACTTGTTCCTGTATTTTACTACGTTCATTGTAAAAAAATTCTTTCTGATGTCTGGTCTTAATCTACCTGCCTTTAGTTTAAATTCTTTACCCCTTGTCCTATCAGAACAGACCCTTCTAAAAACTCTGTCCTCATATTTCTTATAAGCCCCCTTTAGGTACTGAAAAGTAGCAATCAGAGGCCTCCCTAGGACCTTTTCTTCACAGGCTGGACAACCCCAACTCATCAGAGAGGTCCTTCAGTCCTGTGATCATCTTCATGACCCTCCACTGGACCTGCTCCAACATCTCCATATCTTTCCTGCGCTGAGGATCCCAGAGCTGGACTCAGTACTTCAGGCTCTCACTAGAGGAGTGTAGGGGGGCAGAATCACCTCCTGGTACCTCCTCAATTTGATTTTTTGGTAGTCAAGTTTATTAGCTTCTGCTTCCTTTGCCTTGATACTACGCTGTGATCTTAGAGACCTGTGGAGCAAATGTGATAACATTCCTTCTGCTGTGACTCTAGTGATTGGCAAAAAAAAAAAGCAGTGATGGCAGGGTTGCTTTCCTGCTATAATGGCTCACTCCTTTTGTCCTCCTTCTCTCTTCTGAGTTCCTTCTGTAGCCTCTTCTCTCTTCCAGCATTTAAAACTCTGCAAGTGAATCAATTTTTATGCCCTAGAGGAAATGCTAATGAATTTACCATAGAATCTACATGCCCAGGTGCATTCTTCAATTGACTCCCTTTTGTCTTGAATTATGATACTAGTTACTGTGTCAGAAATAATTTTGCTCCCATCTTCTGGGACTTCCTAATGAAATGCTGGAGCACTTAAACTTCTGGAAGTTTACTTCATAGAAGTAAATATCCACCTATTTGCAGAAGGGAGTCTGGTTATTCAAATAGTACAGCATTTTGGGGTAGTAGGTTGTAAAAGAAGGAAGAGGAAGGTACTGTGAACTAGTGTAAAGGCCCATAAGGATCTGTGCTACACATGGAAAGACCTATGGAAATCATCAACAACTGTAACAGTAGCCCCAGTATTGCAAGATGCAGAGGTATAGAGCTAAGTGAAGGTGCCTATGCTGATTTAACAGCTTGTCATACAGAGTAAGGGAGATTTTGCTTTGCTGTTACTCCTGCTCTTGGCTTCTCAGCTCAGTTCTCTCCCAGTTGTAATGCTCACTGGACTGCTTATGAATGGATTCATTAGGTTTCATCAGTATGGCATAGAGGACTATTTACTGCTCTCAACTTCAGTTTCCTACTGGATTGTGGTGTTGATTTGGTCTGTGGAGGAGTTGGACAAGCTGTGATCCAGGGAGTATCTGCCCCTTTTCCAACAGCAGAATGTCAAATCAGCTTAAGCTGCCCTGCATTAATATCACCTTGAGAATGTGTGGCCTGTTGTTATTGCAGAATTAACTCCACCATTGCTAAATTGCCTTGAATCATTCTACAGCTTGAGAACAAGTTTTTACAGAAATGCAGATTCTTCTGTGTCTGTTTTCAACTTTTGCCTGCCCAGGGCATTGTTCTTACCCATATAGCAAGCATATATTCTTCTGGTGGTTCTGGCACATAAGACTGGGATGCTGATGTGGAAAACAAACAGAATGGAGCAGAATAATGTATACATGGAAGTTCCCTCAGATGTTAGAGTGTAGTTCATATCAAAATATGCACCTTCCTGATAATCAATAAACTGTGATTTAGTCATAAGATGAACATCCTGACCCTTTTTGCTTTCCCCAAAGCTGCACTGCAGTGCTCTGACGCCTACTAATATTTTAGATTTTGCATGCTATAGGAGCAAAGGATAAGGGGGTATTTTTCTGCAGAAACTCAAGTTGTATTGTCTGTTAAATATCCCTTTTTACTGATGGTGAATCACAGTTAGCCAACATGTGTTCTTGGAATTTTGCAGAATGGTGGAGTTCTTGGAATTATCACTATTGCATGCATTTTGGCAATTTGTCTGCCCCTAGCTGCTTATTTAAGATCTTCTATTGAACCTGGAAGAGACTAAGTCTATGTAGTCAGAAGCAGGGAACCATTTCAATTCTGTTGGTGAACAAGACATAGTGGCTTTAACTTTTAAAAACAAGTTAAAAATAGGCACTACTGTTATGGACATTTGTGTTTGTTGTGTGATTGCATCGTAATGCAAAATATGAAGCTTATTTTTTTTTAATCATTTCCTGTTGTGAATTTCATTTTCTCAGAAATGAGAGACTAATAATTCTCAGTGGGAATTCTGTGGTCAGATGTAAGACACAATTATTTGCTCAAGAAATTTACAATGTCTATTTCAATTTTTGTCCCATTCAGGATAATTCTGTGGTTGAAGATTTTGTGTTCTTTTATTTCTTTTATTATACAGAGAAATTAGGCTATTTGGCCTTAGACAGCCCCATTTCCCCTGGATAGTTGGAAACACGTTGTGCATGGTGCTTCTTTTAATCCTCATGGAGTCTGAAGTGCAGAGTCTTTCTGACTTGCCTGAGATCACTGTAGTAGACAGGAAGTTCTCTGATTTCTCAGCCCTGTGTCCTGGCCACAGGACTACAGTATTACAAAGGCAGCCTGCAGTGTTCCTTAGGTCTACACTCATCTTTCACATGATGAGTTAACTAGTTCTTTGCATTTGCAACTGCTGCAAAGGCAAATTGTTTTGACAAAGATAGTTATGCACCATGTGCATGTAGAAAAATTAAGTGCTTCTAGGGAAAGTTCCATTTGTGGTGTCATAATTTGCACTGTCAATAAAAATTGGGGAGGATTTCCCCCCTCACCTTCTGCATATTTCAAGCATTGTCTTTCCTTGAAGAATATCCCAGTGGCCTGGGAATTGCCCCCCAAAGAGATACCTAAATACTGAGCTGATTTTCAGTACTGCATACAAATCTGTAGTGTTGGCCTGAGGCACAGCAGTCTTACTCTCTATTCTCTTTCAAAAGAAACTGCACTGGCATGAAATTGGAATGATACACAAGTAAATCAGACTCCTGAACTTTGTGTGATCACTCTGTGAAGGACAAATTGAAGTGTACTCAACCTCCTGATAAAAAAAGCAATTGGGAGAGCAATAAAAGGGTATGCAGCTGTAGAAAAAAAATGTGAGCAAAGGACATAGTTCAGATTAAAGACAGAAGCCGAAAAAGGCAAGGCAAGAAATAAACAACTCTTTAAAATAACTCTTGTGAAAGTCCTGCAGTGTAAGGGGAAAAATGCTTTCTCCTGCTCTGACCTCTAAAGAGAAGTCATCAGTTATCTGAAACTCTATGTGAAAAGGAAGTGCTAACATCTGTTTTTCCATGTTCAGTGAATTTGATATTGTTTGAAGAAAGAAATTCACTCCAAGAATTCAGTCACGTTGGCTGTCTTACACAGCAATGTAAGGAAACCCCTATTCTACTGAGCCTTTTTATGTTGAAAATGCATCATTCTAGTGGAGCTTGAAACAAGCACTAAACTAAATTGACTGAAATGAAAGGCTGGCAGCTTGCAGGGTAAATTAAATTGGTTCTGTGGGGTCCACTTCTTCCCTCACTCACTACAAGATTACTTACTTCCGTCCTAAATGCCTTTTCTTCTTCTCTTGTAAAGAGATAACTTAATAATTCCAGTACCTCTGTGCTAAAGTTAAAATTGCATTTACCTCTCAACCTTCAAGTATGAGGTAAATGAAAATAGTGACTCTGAGGACACCTGCCACGTCTAACTTTTTGTTTTTGTGTGTGAATGGCAGACTCAAGAGGGCAGCTCCCATTCATGTCTCAGCCTATTTTCATTGCTGAGTGTCATTATAATGAAAAAAATACCTCTTCATGCATGTGAGAAGTGCAAACCAAACACATTCCCTGCACCTCCAGAGCGGAAGACTGAAGTGAGAAGATGTATGGCAGTAGGTACATATGGGGATCAGTTCAGTATGTGCCATCTGAATCATGCTGGTGACACAGGCTAGCTTTGTCAAAGCTTTTAGGGTTACAGTGTTTAATGCATACATTCTTGCCGTTCATCAGCTGATGATGGTCAGTGTAGGGTTTTTTTGCTAAAGGACTAGTAAAACAAACTAGTTGATAAGAACCTACTGGACCTTTCTCGGATGCTAAGAAGAAGCTGCAAAGGTTGACTGCATTGAGCATCCAAATCTATAAATGTGATCATTTGAATAAAATTGTCTTAGTTTTTTTGCAGAACATGTGAGATTTCATATGCTATGTTATTAATTTGGGTTAGAGGGGCACCTACAGCTTCATCTGGGACTGTTGCCACACATATGTAGATGCTGTGAAATACAATACTATAACCATATATATTTGACTGCAGGTTTTACGTTAGTATTTTACCAAACTGTACAATCATTTCTGCCTCACCTGAAGAGTTTAAATAAAGGCAGTCTGACTTGGTATAGTATTTCACTGAGTCCTTGGAGAAATTGTGAATCCCAGGTTGAATCCTTTAGACAGTCCTACAGAGGGGGGGGTAGGAAAAAAAAAGTTGCCAATAGCAACTTGTTATTCTGTTGGAACAAGCCAAAGTTATTTGAAAAGACAGCATAGAAATAGGGAAGTTGGGGAGGGTGAATGGTATTTTGAAAATGTAGGAAGGACAGGCTTTAAATTGCAAGGGTTTTGATGGCAACAGGAATGTGAACAATCAATCTTACATAAACTTTATAGAATTGCATCCTGACTAGCATCAAACCTCATTCATTAGCCTTCTTCACAATGTTCATACCATCAGTCCCTCTTCTGGTGCTCTTGATCTTCTCAATATCAGCCTGCTGGACATCACAACCAATCAACACCATCTGTTATTTGCTGACAATATTGTCTAGATTCTGTAGGATCTACTGATGTGCTGGCACAGGGGTGGTGGGAGTAGCAATGCCCGCAGGGATGGCATTCTGCTAGACAAAAGATGAGGAGTACATGAGAATCTCTTCCTCTTCTATGTGCAACTACTTTTTAGAGCTTTTTGAAGCAAGTCTGCAGACCATAAGTTACATGAGGGAGAGTGAAGGAGATTATTGATATTTTAATAATATCAATAATTGATATTTCTGGAAGCAAAAGGTAAAAGAAAAGAACTAAATTTCTGAGAACTTGCAATATGTAAGTAATGAATCTTGTAATATCTTATACATGTTACCAACTCTGAAATTAAAGGAACAGTGATAATACACTCACATTCTTTAAAAATGCTGTTAAAAAAACATGATCGAATGGTGGGAATATTTCCTTATTTTCCTGTACCTTTTACATTTACCCACCAGATGGCAACCACAGACTGCCCACTGACTAGAGCGTACTCTCCTCCTATTTATATAACTTCTGTGACCTGAGACTGTAGTCTGACAGAGCTTCTTTGCTTTCAAGGAAGTCAGCAAAAAGAAATACAACTGTAAACTGAACATCACAGCTTTGGTTCTTCTGATTTCCACTTGTACTCGATTTATATAACTGCAGCCACAGCATTTACAGCTTGGGAAAGTGAGGAATCTGGCCTGCTAAATTCATATGTGTGAATTTAAATTCACAGACTAAATTAATTCTTTGAGAGCTACATTATCCTTACATCTCTTTTTATAGTCTGATTAGGTAAGGACAGGTCCTAAGCTTGTGGAAAGAGACAATGATACACATTCAATCGAGTTATATGGTCTAAGGCAGTGAAAACAACAGCCATAGTTTGACAGCATCTGGTGTCATGCAGCCTACTGACTGCACTGGCATTCAATAAATCTCATGGACTCAATGTATGAGATTCTGTTCAAAGTTCTTCACTCCCATTTATTCTTTCCTTCCTTCTTACACCTTCTTTCATCCCCTGTCAAGCCTGCTGGGTGGGAGATGTGGAAGTAGTGTAGCTTTGTTGGAATATTCCTTCTGTGAGGAACCTGCTAGGGTGCCATTTCCTTGTTTCAGCCCAGTCTTACACTCCTGTATACCAGTGTTAAAAAATACCTTAGTTCTTCCACTCTGACATCATCCGGAGCATTGAAGTTGAAGTCTGACTTAGGTACTTTGAAGGTAGGGGCTTGAATTTTTCAGTCAGAGATGATTTGTCAGTGTTTTGCAGAGATGGAGTTCTGCTGTGCAAATTTGTCATGGGATGGAAACTTGTTAGAAGATTTACAATCTAAATATCACCAGAATGTGCAGGGACATGTCCAGGATCACAGAATTTACCAAGACAGAAGCAAGAGAGATCCCAGGTATTCAGGGTTATTAACACTATAGCATTCACTGAACAAGCAGTGCCACTTAAGCCTATTGGCTTTCTGAGTTCCTAGAACTGGTTTCAATTTTCTTACGGTGGCTACTTAATTTAGCAATGACAGTCCAAAGAGGAGAAAAGAATAGTGACAGAGGAAACTGATTTTTCCTGTGAGCTGATAGATGTGTGCTTTGTGTTTGGCTTTTATTTTGCCTGTGTGCTGAGAGTTTTTCTGGGCTGGCAGCATTTGGGGAGCATAGAAAGTCCTACCATTTTACTGCTCTCGCTGCTCCACTTAATAATTTGGGCGGACAGGCTAGGAGGGAGCACTGAACAAAATGAGGCCTAGTAACTAAATGACATTTGCTTATTTTCAGAGAAAATATCGTTATATTAGTGTAGTTTCTCTGGACTTCCTGGATGCAAGGAAGGGCAGCAAATTGCTCTCTCTGTCTAATTGGACTTTGACCAGCCTTGAGAATATTGATCTAAAAGAATTGTGGGATTTTTATTTCTTTCCTTGAGTGGCTTTTATCCTTATAAGAAAAAAAAAAAAAAAAGGAAGGAAAAAAAAAAAAAAAGGGGCCAGAGCTCAAATGAAGTTTAAATCCAAAAGAAAACTTCCCCAAAACTGCTTTTTAATCTGCAATGGTGCAGGGTAGGAGGTGTGTGTATTTCATCTATAGAAAAGAAAAAATAAAACTTTTTGCATGGCTGGGATGTGATAATAACTGGGGAATCTTGCACTTGTGTAGGCTGAAAAAGTAAGAAGCCAAGTAACATAATTGTCCTTTCTTCAGTCACCATGTGATGTGAACAAACAAAGGGAGAGTTTCCTCCCTGCTGCAGAACTACTTTTCTATAGATAAAGTCTATATGAGAGTCTAATGTCTCTCCAGCATGACATCCTGGACACCAGCAAGCTCCTGGCTCAGCAGGCTCTAATGCAACTCGGAGGTTACTCCAGGCTCATGGAAATCAAGGCATGTGCAAGGTCAAATGGAAAATTTTATTAGAGTACTGGGATCAAAATGTCCCATAGTAGGACAGCGTGTTGTTTAACAGGATCCTGTTGGATTGTAAATCTGTAGCTGAAGTGCGGTGCTACAGGCTCTTTTCTTGCTCTGTTGTCTCAAAGGAAAGATGCAGCATGGTGGTGGGATGCAGCTCAGGTCAACCAGTTTCAGCCAACACATTAAATCAGCAGGGAGGAAGCTGTAATGATGTGCTTCGATGCACTTTGATGTACCTAGGAGGGAGCCCCTGGCATGGGTCCCTTGTGCTTATGCCCTCCCTCTTTCACACTGGCTGAAGGAGTAGGCTAGAGGCTGAAGCAGGGTGCAGTCTCCACTCTGTGAGCAGTTGTTCCAGTTTTCTAATCCTTGGTTTTGATCTAGGGACTGATCTTCAAAAGGAAGATTGCTATGAAGTTGATTTCTAAGTAGCTGTTTGTCTCAGTTCTACCTTAACCAGCAGCCTACACATTTGGAAGGCTGAACGGATGAGAAATCACAGGCCCACTCCTTCCTACGCATTTCATTTGCTGGTAGCTTTTCTGAAAGGCTTTACCAGTGACTGCTTCCTGACCCACTTTATTTCACATGTGTAGACTGGGAAGGATTTCAGCATTTGCTGTTAATTCTCTTCTGGAAAGTAAAGCTGGCAATACTATCTTTATTTTCATCTTTGGAAAAAAAGAATGTTACTCATGTCCTAAGGCAATATCATCATTTGCCTTCAGTGTAGGTAATGCAAAAGAAAGAACGTGCCTGTTAAAGCTTTTGCTTTGACTATTAACTGCCAGTCCTTCACTAAAACAAAAGATGGTGCATCCTTTTATCTTCAGGATGTTTTGGATACATGGATATGTTGGTCCCTTTCTGTTTCCAGTCTTGAAAATCAGGTGATGGGTCTTGAATAGCTAAGCTACTGTTCAATTCTATTAGAGATTTTGGGACTTCCCAATGTCTTAAGAAATCCAACCAAGCAAACAAAAATCCCTCAACTAACCAAGAAACAAACAAAAAAACTATTTCACACATCTAGGAGTATAAAATTGACCCTTGCTGCTGTGAAACAATATCATGATTCATAATGAGATAGATGGTTTTATTCAACTTAGTATTGCACTAGAGTAGTGGTAAAATCTGCCCTTGTAGAAGATATATTGCATAATGCGTAGATCTCTAATAATTGCTGTATTATAGACTCCTTCACTTTCAGTACGCAGATATACAGGAAAAAACAAACACATTATGTTGCTATCACTTAAGAGCAACACGGACTATAGGACACTGCAGGAACTGTGAATTAGTTGCCAGAGCCCTCTTTTCTGCAAACCTAGAGTTATATTATTTTTTAAAAATGCATTTGAAATTGTGCTGCCTATGGAATATTTACCTTATGAAAGATCCTTGAAATTTCCAAAAGCTTTGGCTGGGTGTGGGAGATAATTTTTTTCTGTTAGATAAAGTGCCCTTGCAAACGTCTTTATCTGGTATTGTACTGTTGTTGGGATGCTTCATCATTTTGTGAATGGAGTCATCAGTAAGGACGGTGCTTTTGCAAATGCTTTGCCAGCCAGTCACTTTTAACAGGAGAAATGTTTGTGAAGCTCAGTTTAACTGTTGATTCTTGTCTTGATCCTGATGTTTCAGGAACTGATTGTGCAAGAGACTCTGCTCTTGGACCTTTTTGATGTGGTCGTGCTGCATGGCAACAGAAGAGCTTGGTGGTTATTTTTACCAGATGTTATACACCAGGAAATTCCATCTTGAATATTTGTTTTTTTAGAATAGAAACGTCTTGAACTTTTATTATTATTACAGAAGTTATCTGTTTATATTCCAGCGAGCAATGTTGGTACTGCTCCTGAGATCACATGAAAATACCTCTGCCTTTACAGCCCCATCAACTGTATCTGTTAATTACAATATATTCTGTTATTTCTTTGCCTGCTTCTCCTGTGCCACACTGGAATGTATGCTGAGGGAGAGTGTTATCTGACAAATGCAAGATAAACCTGTGTTCAGACTTTCAAAATTGTCCAGTTACTGCAGTGTCTTAATTTGAGGGAGAGCAAAAGACCTTATCTTGCTGTTGTTCATTTGATGTTGTAGACAGGCATTAGAATCTACTTTTGGAAAATTGTTCTCTCTGAGGTATGTGAAGGTTCACACCTGAGAACTGAGAGCTCTGGCTCTGACTTGCTGTGTCAAATGGAAAATGATTCCCTCTGTTATTTTTGGGATTCACTCAATTATATTCAAATTTTATTCACTTTTTTCACATAAACAATCCTCAAATGAAAAATATTACCATGAAACAGGACTTGTTTTATCCCTCATTTGTACTCTCACTACTATGTAGAAGATAGAAGAGTAAAGGGAGAAAGCAATGAAGCTAAAAAAGAAGGACTTCATGGAATACAGAGAGGCGGCAGAAAATGAGATGGGCATAGCTGGAGCGGTTGATTGCTCTTGAACATCCTAGATCAACAAAAGATTGGATAATCGGATTCACTGCCTTGAATTACACCCCAAAAGAATTTGGTGGGTAGTTTTGTTCAAGGGCTGTGGTGTTTGCTGCGTGCGATATCTCAAAGAAAACACTGCAATGTTCCAGACCAGCAGTCTATGACCTATTCTGTATGTCCCTGATATGCATCTAAATACTCATGATGCTCATAAACCCTAAACTGGCCAAAGGCAGAGGATGTGAATGGTGCTGTGAAGTTAGAGATCAGCACTGTCATCACATTAAGTCAAGGGATGTTGTGCTGTTACCCATATCTGTTTTCTGATTAACACGTGCTTGCTTTCTAACATACCCTAGGGTACTATGATTGAGGTGACCTCGTGTATGAAATAAAAGAGAATTAAGCTGAAGGTGAAGGAGTCTCAAAACAGAATATCACGCACTATGCTGTGATGTTGCATCTTTTCCTTTTACTACACAGGCCACTCTATCCCATCTCCATCAGTGCCTCATTCAGACAACAAAGCTCCCCCTCCCTGTACCCTGTTTATTCACTTTCTACCCATCATTCAGCAATATACATCAATATGACTTAGTTGTCTCTGCAGATTGTTGGCAGCTACTCAGACATCACTTTATTTTATAAATAAGATCTCATTCTATTTTAGGTCAGCAAATCTACCTACATTGTGGCAATTGCTTTCCATTACTCTGTGCTCCTGTAAAAGTCACTGTCATAAAACTTCATATCAGAAGGATGAGTATTGACTCCCTTCCTGGCCAAAATTTGTGTGATAGTATTTGAATAGTCTTTTTCATTTTTCAAATTATTCAGGAAAAAAAACCCAACAATATTTGAGTTTTAATTTTCTGTATATTCATGTTTTCCTTGCTCTCTTAGTGTGAACTCCTCTTAGTTAGAAGTAAGACTAGAGCCATGGGACTACCTGTTTTCTCTCCTTGGAGGAATTTTCAGCTCTGTATCCTGTTCACTGGACCTTTAGCGCAGCAATATTATTCCTGAATGTAATCTTCCTTCATACACTGCCTTGGTAATGTCTAGTAGTAATGTAGCACTGTTGCATTAAAACATTTTTAATTTGGGGGGGTTTTTTGCTTACATTCTGATCTGTATCTGGTTCTTTATATTTAATACACAACTATTAAATGATAAGCCTGTCCTCAAAACTGCTGTTCAGTATATTTTCCATAGAACCTTTCTGTTGACTTTTGAACATGTGTTCTGATGTCATGCTTTCAGAAGACTTTTTTGTGATGATTTCCAGAGTAGTGATATTTGAATAAAACTCTTTCAAATTGTAATATTTTCAAGTGAGGGTGTGAAGACAGATGATGATTAGTTTCTAAATCATATAACATTTATTTGAGATGAGTCAGTTGCATGGTTAGATGTCTGTCTTCTTTCATCGCTTTTGACTAGTGTTTATAGACTTGAGTCCTGCTTTTGTTGAAGTCAGTGACAAATCTCGAACTGTATTGAAAGCAAAACTATACCTCTTTGTTTAGGACTTACTTTAAGGTAGCTGCAAAAACCCTCAGAAGATATGAAGAAATCTTAAGGTGGTGTGCTTTGATGTCACAGTATTAATTCACATTTTAAATTTTGTTATATGCATCACATGTGTGCAATTTTCTTGGGTGATATTTAAATAATAATGGTTGGTGAAGCTGTTTGTTTCATTTAGACTGCAACTTTCCTGAAGAGTTTTTTGTACCTGCCAAAATGCAGGTACACATTCTGTGTCAGGATAAGCACCAAAAAGTGAAACTGCTAAGGAACAATTCATTTGAAACAGCAACACTGCTTTGAATGTAGAATTGCATAATATGAGTAATATGAGTGAAATCATTTCTCTTGACAGAGAAACGATGTGGTTTTTTTTGTGGCATTAGATCTCTACATTAGGAAATTCACATTTTCCTGTAAATCATGGTCTGGGTTATCCCTCCCATTATTAGGGTTCACTAGGATGTATTTTTTCCAAGTTAGGTAAGAGTTTGATCAGATTTGAAAGCTTTTCTGAAAAGCAGGACTAATGGCCTTTATTCTCCAGGATTAATGTGCTTGTCTCATGAGTAGTTTAAGTTTGAAGACCCTGTCACAAAGCCCCATTATGATTAAAACTGTCACTAACTGAAAGCCAGGTCAATCCCAAAAAGATTTTCAAATATAATATGTCATGCTGCTAAGAGCCTTTACTCTCAGGACATTTATACTTGTCATTAAAGTAGCTGTCTGAAATGAATAGCAGTAGTGATATCAATCTTTTGTGAACTTTGGAAAGATGTGGTGTGTCCCTCTCTTTAGAAAGGGCAGTAGAAGTGGAAAGAAATTATTATTGGACTGAGTTGATTTTTTTAGTTCACGTTTTTTCTTCTCTGAGCAGTCAGGCACACTGACTGGTAAAAAATTAGGGGCAGTAAAGTGTCAATTTTGTCCTGCATAATTAAAAATCTTTTTCTTGCCAAAACAGGGATGAAAAATATCAAGGAGCTTCCCTAAGAGGGCCAGACTCTGGATTTACCTGTTGTCTATATTTCTGCTTTCTTCTGTTATTTTCCTTTTTTTTTTTTTCCTTGGGTGTCACACTAAGCAGCCACCTTTTTATGCCTCTCTAAGTAATTTCACTTCACTATTCAGCACAATTTCCATAAAAATGAAATAGAAATGGAGGGTTGACTCAGTGCTTGAATCTTAGGCCATTTCAATCAGCATCTTCATTCTGTAGGCTTTCACTCTGAGTGGTGTAATTAAATGTTTTATTTTTTGTCTACTGCTTTTTTAAGACTGCTTTGGTATCAGATGGTTGGGTTACATTTGTGTGACCCTAATCAAGTGCCATCATCTGTCCTCATGCATTTCTAGTGTTCAGCTATGCACACTGACTCTGCATTCCCAAGGGACTATAAATGATGATGATTTTGTTCATGAGAGACCAAGCATCTGAAATCTCTTTTCACTCACAGTTTGAAATGGGCGCAGTTCTTTCTGCAGTCATGTCTATCGCTGAAGGGCATCTCCAGAACTTTACTGCCAGCTTATTTGAAGTAAACTGTATAATTTGAAGCAGCAATCCTGAGGCCTGGCCATCCCTTCCTGAGCTTAAAATGAGTTGTAAGGGAAGGACTGCAAAACAAGAAGAGTGTCTGTTGCACATTTGATGGATGACATCAGACAGAGTGGATACAAAAACAGCGCCAGTATGAAGCAATGAGCTCACAGAAGTGCAGAGAGCAGAACTGATGATAAACTTGGATAAACCCAAGAAAGAGATGCTTATTGGACTTGAGTGTCAGAGTGTGATATGCTGTGTGCTTTTTCTGTTACTAGAATGCCAAGGATGCTGTCTTGGTCCATGTGTTCTTGTGGGAAGATAATCCATCATCACCATTGCCCTTTCCTTCCTTTCAACATGGCAAAAGGAGCAGGTTTCACATACTAAGTACATGTATACCTGGTTGAATCTACCGCTGCAATGACAAACTGGTGGCAGGGCCAGCGGTGTCAGAAGGCATTATGGTACTTTTGGAACCTGGTGCACAAAGCTTGCATGCACAGAGAGTCACCAGGCTTGCTGCACATTCACTATCCGCTCAGAAGGCCTTTCTCAGCTGCTCTTAGGGCTCTTTTGCACTGGATCCTTTTCATGTGATGAGTCTAGGACTGACATGATTCACAGCTGAAAACAGCGCTGATGAAAAAATACAGGAAGGAGTTGTTTTTCTCTTTACATTTCTCTTGAAGTTGGCCAGGAGAAACTTTTCAAAGCTCTTCCAAACTTTCTTTAGAGGAGGATCCCAGTTTTCACTGCTGTGTACCCATAAAATGAGCAAGCCAGTGTCATCAGATTGCCTCTTCCTCCTGTAAGGTTTATATGGTCTTTTTTACAGGATTTTAGACACTTTGTGAATGTGCAACTTAAATGCTTGTCAGGTTAGCTGGCAGTGCTTCCACAAACTGTGAGTGTGCATGTGTAATTCCTTATCTGGTCTTCAAAATAATGCTTGGGTCTGTCAGCATATCCTTCTGCATTATTTCAGGAAGCCATTTAACACATCTGCAGCCCTTTAAAAGCAGACAGAAATCATGTGCCAAAGCTCACTGAGGTGTAACTGCTTTATTTCTGTATCTTAAAATAGCATTTTTAAACTCCTGTAGTTAATAGCTTCCTTAGAAAGAAATCTTCCTCTAATCAAAACAGCTGAAGCTTTGCAAATACATGTGACTTTTATTTCCTCCCTGAAGCCCTAAAAATGTATGTCCCCCCTCCCCGCCCCGGATATTCCACCTTAAAGAAGTTGTTGGGTATTCCAGGATTGGAAAGCTATGAGGGTTTGTATTCTAAAGCTGTTCCCTATAGCTCTAGTTAAACATGGTATTCATGTCCTTACCCTTGAACAAAACTGATTTCAGTGGAGACTTTCAGTCAGATTTTAAATTTGGTTTAGGTTCCAGTGTAATTCAAAGGCCTTTTCTCAATTTTAGTTTATTTTTTAAAAATAATATAGCATATGATAATATTTACATGTTGAATGCATATTCTACTACTGTGTATCTAATGTGAAAAGATAACCTGTTTTTCCATGTTTTTTAATTAATGAAACAGCAATTAAAAGAAACTTCCAAAGTTGCTGTTCAGCGCAACACACATGCATCGAAATGAAGGAGTCTTAAGGATTTAAGTTACCCTCCAGTATTCTTTGTCTTCAAAGTACTTCCACAAGCAACTAAAATTAAAATTTCCTTATTATTTCCCTTTTATATTTTATTCCTCATAGCCTAAAATCTCCATTTTTTAACTGAAAGCATCCCAGGGGAACCATGCTAGGAGAAGAAGAAACAGAAAACATCTAAAGAAGATGATTAAAATAACTGCTGAAACCGCCTCATAACTTAGCTTGGCTACTGGCTCTCAGACAGAGCATTCCAAAATTTGGTCTAGTGTTTCATTCTGTTGGGTATTTTACAAAGTAGGGAACTTGAGGGTTTTTTTTCCATTTGTCTCTTGGCAGTGTAAGAGGTAATTTATGCAGTTGTCTCTCTGAGCTATGTCTCTACTCAAAGGTCTTCAGACGTCATAAACCCACATCTGAAAATGAATGAATATCTGTATTATCTCCAGTGCATCTCAAATTTGTCACATCAAGGAAATACATCAAATACACTAACAACAGGCAAATTGTACTAAATAGACACTATTCCATGTTAATATAACTCCTTAGTTGCTTCAGCTGTCTATCCACTAGCTAATAAGAAAAACTGTGATATCATTTTAGCACCTTCAGAGATGCTTCTAAATATTTATATTGAAGTTAGAGAAAGAGTACTGCATCATCTAATCCATTTGACATATTACTAGTTTCTAGTTAGCTAGAGAATACAGCTATCCAAAGGGGTTGATTTTTACAAGAGGCAAACCAAAATAAAGAAGAAAATTGCAAGTATGATGAGGTGCATCTGCAAAATGAGAATGTTAAGTCAATTGTAAATAATGATCTTTTTAGAAGCACATGAGCAATAACTTTAATAAATGCAATATGTTTTTTCTTACATTTAACACCTGTTATATTTGTACATAATTCTTTCATTAGCAATCCTTGTCATCTTAGATATGGCAAACAATTTAACTGACCCTTGATTTACTCCTGGCAACAATTTCCAGTTCCAAAATGTGGCACAGGACCTGCAGTATCAGAATTGGAAAAAATCATGTAAGAAATGGTCCTGTGAAGAAGATGAAGAAGCTAGCCAAAATGCCTTAAAAACTGAAGATTTTACTATGGTGTAAAAGATGGAGTCATTGTCTTTTTTTCCCTTAGTCACTGTCCCCTTCCCAAAACCCCCTGAGAAAACCCTTATCTCCCTAGTCAGGACTTCCTGCAGGAATCCGTCCTTGAAGGATTCTGTTTAAGTTCCCCTATTGGCCCTTAGTTAACCCTTCCACATTGGTTGTTATACCTGGATTCTTATTGGTAGTAGATAGAATCCCCCTAAAACCTTTAAATACCTCTACCCATGCTAATAAATGCTCTCTCTGCTTCCTCTCCTGTGGTCTCTGTGTGGCTCATTCTGGGGCATCTCGGGGACCACGTGGAGGGGGATGAAAGGGGGAGCATCACGCAGCAGCTGTCGCACCAAAAGTTAGGAGTTGAATGTTTTCCTGAGCCCAATTTAGAGCACACTGAAGTCTATTAGGAGCCACAGCAGCGAGTGATAGTGGTGGAGATAGGTGCAATGGAATATCAAATCTGAAACTTCAATGAACACCTTTGAAGCATTTCAAGTGATAAACATAATAAATATAAAATTAAAAAAACCCTACAAAATAGATATAAACCGACTCTTGAATTAACTCTGAGGCTGTTTTATTAATAACTTCTTCAGTACAGGCTTTCCATATTCTACACTTTGCATGTGAGTCTTAGCTTGTGTATTACAAAAAGTACTATGATGTGCTTGTCCTGTTATTGCACTCTTCTGTTTATACCTGGAGGAGATAATCCTCTGGGCTAAAAGGACCCTTGAGTGACTCGGTATAGTTGTTCTTAGACTATCTAATTAATTCACTCACAAATGAAAAATAGGAAGAGACTACCCACAGTGTAGGCATCATCTCCTTTGTAGGCTTTTAAGGGCAGAAGACCTAACTTTATATGGCTTTTGAGGGGAGAGAGAATGACTAAGTACAGAGATGACCTCTATCCTTCAGCTGTGCTTCATGGTTATAATATCAAAAGTAAAGGAATGCCAGGAAAAGGGAAGAGTGTGCTCTTAGAAAAGAGCATAACCTGAAGTATGTTTTCCCAGCCACTTTTGACAGCAACATATATTAATAATACAGCCACTAGGGGTGATATGATAATGGCAGTGCCATTGTGGATTGCATTCTGCTCACAAATGTCCCCTGCTCATGGCCTTTCTCTGCCTTAGGGAGCAGGGAAGTTGTGTTTCCAGGTGAGCCGATAGTGCTCTGTGAGGCAGCCAAGCTTCATCACTTACTGAATAAGCAATAATATATTGATCATTCAGGAAACCTGTCCTGTGGAGCTGCTTGCCCTGGAAAATCAATCCTTGACTAATCTATGCATTCTGTAACAACAGCATATACAATAACTCTTAATAACTTGATTGCTCTGTACTTTCAGCTGCCTATCCTGTGGGGTTTTTTTGTAAAGGATACTTATATATTTGTTCCAAGTTCACTGTTCAATCTTAAAAAAATTTGCTATTGCCCTTTTCTTAGATCTTCTAACTTTCTTGAATACACTCATAGTTGGGAAGAGGAAGGAGCTTAAGTAGGTAAACTTATTTTGTAGTTTATAAGACCATATAGCATATGTCGACCAAGGGAGATAGGAGAAGACGTCTTTCTCAGCCAACAAATGTGATGAAATCTCTGTCCTAGGATGAACTTGGTTCATTAAAACCTAACTGTAATATTAACACACACCTCCATCCCAAAATTACCCACCTCCAAGATACCACCACTGCCCCCTGAGCATATGCTCTGTCTTCTTTAGATTGCATCTTTAAATGCAAAGCGAGAGAATTTTACACCAATCAAAGGTATTTATGACTAAAGTCACTCAAGCTCCACTTAAACGTAGAGAAATTGTATAGAAGTTAGTTGAGAATGGGGAGAAAATCAGGGAAGACTCCACTGTCACTGTTGGGACTGGTTGATGGGCTGAAACTGTTTTCCTCTACTATAGGGACACTTATAGGGAAAGAACCATACTCTACATATGCTGAATACTGCTATTAGGAATAGAGCTTGCTTGATAGTACAGTAGATAGCTTTAAACACGTTTTTGCAGTCAGATGCTATCACCAGCAACCCTTAAACCTTATTATCCCGTCACAATTTGTATCAATAGTGTTATTCCATAAACTGTCAGAGTGAATCCTTTACAGCTGTTGCTGGCAGCGGATAAAACATTCAAATAAAGTGGGAAGACCCACTGAAGGGTCTCTGTCCTGTTGGCTCAGACCCCCTGAAAATGGCAGTCTAATCACCGTCCAATCCAGTGAATCTGTTCAGTGAAGTGTTCCCTTATGGGATGCTGACAGACTGCTCAGACACAAGGGTTTTGGCTTTTCCCAGTCATCAACAGACAAACAAATCATGAAGGGTCAAGGAAATGTCCCCACATTAAGGGCTCAGGAAATCACCTCCTTTTCACGTGACAACGATCTTTATCTGAATCCACGAGTTTTCTCACTTTGACTCTTCTGATTTTCTCTTCCATCTCGCAGGGGCAAGTGAGTGAACAGCTGTGTGGGACTGAGTTGCTGGCTGGGGTTGAACCATGACTGTGTCTGATTGTACTTTACAGTCATCATTCAAGAGTCTAGAGCAAATTGGCATGTTAATCACCAAATGAACTAGAAAAACATAATATTATTGTAGCCTTGCTTTTTCCCCAGAACTGATTCTGATGAATCTTGGCAACTTGGGATTTCCATATCAGAAAAGTCGATAAAGTTATTTAATTTTCTATCAGTATTCTCTCTCATAAGACTTTGAGTAGAGATACATTTGAATCTTGTGCAGCAAAAAAATCTGGCAAGCAAGATGAGAAACAAAATGGGCATAATCACAATTCTGTGGCATGGCACTAAAAGAGTGCTAAAATCCACTTATCACACTACCCTGTCTAGATTTTGTATCTGTGTAGCAGAATAGAGTCATTAGCTGCAACTTCATTGCTATCTTTTTCTACCCAATCATTTGAAATGTCTGGAAAGAATAAACAGCATATATTGAAGAGGCTACAATTGCATTTCACAGTCATAGAAAAACCCATGACTTAAACATCAAACAATTAATCTTCAACTGAAATGCTTCTTTGCTTTATCGGAAAATTTTAAAGATGGAAGTACATCAGAAGTCATAGACAGATATCTAAGTACCTTCTGAAGTGGATTGGGCTGCCAGCATAAACCCTCTGAACCATCCTTAAAGGGAAGACTTGGTCATGGTCAGAGAAAACAGGATACAAAGGAGCACAGATAAAGGACAGTACACATGAAAGTATACATGGAGCAGGTGTACATGAAATCATAAAGTAAGTGTACATGAAATGGTTTTCAATTCTGAAAGGTGCCTATCCAACAAATTCTTCAAATCTTCTATGGTGGAGGTTCCACCAACTTTGATTGACACCTCATTCCTGTTCTTTGTTGTCCTTATTATGAGAAAGCTTTTATTTTCTAATGCTGAACAATGCTGTTAGTAGAGCTAACAATAGCTCTACTTCTATACCTTAAAACACTAATCTTGGTTTTGCTTATGGTAGGCATAGAGAGATGTTTATCCCCTTTATCACTTCATGTCTGCCTCTTACATATTTGAAAAGACAATATGTCTCACTAGTCTTCCTTCTCTGAAGAAAACAAGTCCATTTTTTCCTTTCTTCTGGTAAATGTTGGTTGTCTTACTAGCCCTGTTCTCTGAACCTTCTCCAGCTAATCCACATCCTTTCTAGATTGGGATGTGGAAGATTCAGTGACTTTACCTACAAGACATGTAAAGAGGTGTCCTGGAAGAGACACAGATGATAGATGATATTCTTTACTTCACGAGTGGAATGTTCCCAGATTCATGCATATGAAAAACTGAACTGCAGGCATAAGCAAAGCTGTGCTTACTCAGTCAAACCAACTGTCACCGAACTTCAAAACGTGACACTCCAGATAAGGCTGACAGGCATTCCCAGATGATGTATCCATTGCATTATGAATTCAATGTATTCTGAGTTAGGTTCTGCTGCACTGCAACCTTGTGAAACTGAGACTTCTGTGCTTTGGAAGGCAGGAAGGATGAAGTAGCTGTAGTTTCTTTTGAGCAGGCTGTTAGCATCAATTAGCTGGATTATTGCATTTTGGTCCACTTGGGTGAGGTAGCCATTCTAACAGACAGAAATCCCAGGTGGAATGATTGGCCATATGCCAATTTTATCTTTGGATCCCTTACATTCCTTGTTTCCCTCACATTTGATATTTTGCATGAAATACAACACCCATTTTGAGCTCACCAGCATAGGGTACTGCTGCAAAGCGAAAGCTTTGCCTGATGCCTCTGAGAAACACCTGGCATTTGCTTGTAAATTTACAGAGAAAAAAGATTTCTCATTATGATGATGTGCTTGAGAAATAGCATTCAGTCAATAAAAAATGCTTAATTGAAAATACAGAGGAGCTGGAACTGTGTCTATTAACTTTTCTGCATTAGAGTCTTTTGCTGCACAAACAATGAAGGACATAAGATTAAAAGACTAAGACACACATTACTAAATCATTGTTTTTCATGTAGAATTGCTATAGAACACAGTTGAACACACAGTTTGCCCGGAAGAGAAGGAATTGCTCTCAGATTGGTCTAGAAATGATGCAGTAGAAAGTCTACTAGTGACAGCATGCCGAAGCCTAACTATTGAGGAAAGAAGCAGCTGCCTCTAAGTTGATGGAGGACCCATTGAGGTCTGTGCTACAAGTATAGCTAAGGCTGTAAAGCTAAACTGACAATACAACAATCTATGGATATTCAGATAGACTTGAAGTCTACAGAATGCCAAGAGTGTGACCGAGCATTGAGGATGTGCCTTTGTGGCAAAGAACACTAATGATATCAGACAAAGCATTGCCGGCAGGCTGAGGTAGGTGATCCTTACCCTTTATTCAGCACTAGCAAGGCCACACCTGGAGTACTGTGTCCAGTGGTGGGCTCCTCAAGACAAGAGACACATAGACACACTGAATAGAGTCCAGTAAAGGACCATGAAGGTGATGAAGGGAATTGATCATCTCTCCTGTGAGAAAAAGCTGAGACAGCTGGGACTGTTCAGCTTGGAGAAAAGAAGGCTTGGGGAGATCTTATCAGTGTCTATAAATAACTGAAGGGAGAGTGCAAAGAAAATGGAGCCAGGCTCTTTGGAGTGATCACCAGTGACTGAACAAGAGGCAGTGGGTACATACAAAAGTATAGGAGGTTCCCTCTGAACAGCAGCAAACACATTTTTATTGTGAGGATGACTGAGCAGTGAAATAGGTTGCCCACAGAGGTTATGGAATCTCCTTGGAGACATTCAGAAACTGTTTGGACTTTGTCCTGGGCAACCAGTTCTAGGTGACCCTGCTTGGGCAGAGATGTTGGAGCAGATAACCTCCAGAGGCTCCTTCCAATTTCAACCAGTCTGTGATTCTGTGACACTCAGAAAGTCAGTGCTACAGTGCTAAACATGAAAAGGACAGAAAGTGAAAGCTTCAGTCATCAGTTGTGTGGGAATAGTCTCAGGTAGGATCCCATAGCAAAGCCTTGGAATTCTGCAGGGCAATTTGCCAAATGGTTGAAGAAACTAATGCTTCTCCTCCAGAGAAAAACAAGTGTGGGAACAAATGTGGTAACTCTCATGACTTCTTTAAAGCTTAAGTAGAAAAGAAAGGGATTTATTACTCGAGCACAAGAGTGTACTCAGCATGAGAGTTGCCTCTTGTTCTTTATCCTTGCTTTGTAGAGGTGGAAGCAGTGCTGACCTTTTTGCTAAGACACTGATTGCAAGGCTTCCAGAATAAACTGCAGTAATAGAAGTTTTGCACAGGTAAAAATACATGCATGTCCCAAGTCTGCTATAAGGTAGATGCTTCTGTACTGCTGTTTGTGGAACTTTATTTGACAAAAGGACCTCATATAATGATTTTGCATATTTTCATATCAGTTTAGGGTTTCTGATGTTAAAATACTTTTAATTTATTTATGTTACCTGTCTCTTCCCTTATTTATGTTCTTTTTATGTTGCTCACGTCCCTGTCTTATTTCTCCTCCTTCTTTATATTCTGCTTACATATTGTGATATCCTTGGCATCTAAGGAAAACCACTCAGCATGTCACAGTCACCCCTAGACCATTCTGTTAGAGAGCATATTGATGAAGAATAGCTGATGAATTCTCAGCACCAGATGTTCTGTCCAACTGCTAACAGCTAAATGAGAACTGTGCTAAGGTATATTTCTCAGTCATCTTCATGATCTCACAACATCTGGTTCATTTGCAGGTGCACTCTATCTCTGTAGCATTGTATTAAATTCTGTGCATTGTATTGTAAAGGGATCTTATTTATTTTGTATCACACTGTGGGAAAAAAGAGCTGCTTTTGTCAGTAAAACAGCCTACTGCTAGGTGTTGAAAGAAAATTACTTGAAATAAATGAGTTTATTTGCTGCTGTTTAGATTCCTAACTTTCAGATAATCCAGAAATGTCAGTGGCTGTTTTCTGTCTAACCACAGTATTTCCTCTGCACAATTGTTAATAAAACCACAACACCCAAAAAACCTAAACGCAAACCAACGTACCAACCAAAAAAACCCTCCCACTCCCCACAAAAAACCAAACAAATTAAAAAAAAAACAGAAATGAGATTCATGGATTTGCTGTCATTAATTTTATTACTTCTGGAAATGCAGACACAAGTTGTTAATCTCAACTGTGAAATTTCATAGTGCAAGAATTCAGAAAGTTATGCTTTGGGAAGATCAGACAGCAGAATGACAAGCTGGGACAAAATTTATCTGCAGTGCAGTATTTTGATAGAGGGATATGACACTGCCTTGTCCTGTACAATATTATGAAAGGCAAAACAGCATTGCTGTTGAAACCATGCAATGTTTTCTTGGTCTGCAAATCAGTGGGGAGAGCAGAGGGAGTTGTGGGGCTCTAGACTTGTCACGGGGGAGCTGTCTGACTCTGGATGTGCATTCCTACAGGTGTGGAAAGAAAAGCTGCTGCGAGGTCTGATAGAAGACATTATAGCCTCAAAAATAAGCTGTTTCTGCTTAGAATTGCCACAACTAAAATATCCACATTGCAGGCAATCTGGAAAAAACCCAAACCAACTAACCAAACAAAAAAACCCTTACGACCATTGTCCTTTCTTTGATGACAGCTGAAAAAAAAAAGAATCTAAAATTCATTCTGCTTCTGCATTCAAGAGGCCAGATTGATTTTTTTAATCGAATATATGTGGCTCATCCACAACAAAATTTTTTCTCTTTCATGCCTTCTCTCATGTTTATCATAATATAAAGGCTTTATCCAGAGATCCAGAGATGCAGATCCAGAGATCTGACAGGAACACAATGAAATTCAATTCTTACTTGTTCACCTGAGCACTGACTCCACTTTAATTGGATTTGCCCACTAATATTCCAGATTAGTAGAACACAAGGTACCTGTATGAAGGGACATGCTGCTTCTTGCTGTTGAAATAGAATTTTAATAGTCTATTACACATCTTACTGTGATATCCTTTTATTTCTTTTAACAGGTCTATTCAAATACACAGAACTGTGAGGGGTGTCACAGTCTGTCAACTGAGCACAGCCAAAATAATCCAATGAAATCTTGGGCTGAAAGTCAAATTCTTTAACTGATTACATTTGTACAATTACAGAGATAAAGTTTTCATTAAGTGCAGTGGGAGCTGCATGTATGAGAGTGGATCTGAATCGGTTCTAACTTGGGGGCTGTGACTATTTCTTGGAAATATGAGCCATATTATCCTCTTTTGCTGGCATAAATCTGGTGTAAATATAAGCTGTGCTTGGCCAGCAAGCTGATCTCTGTTGACACAGATATCTCTTTGTTGGTTAGGTGGGTTAACAATAGCAAAAGAAGTCCTCAGTCCAGTCCTGTTCCTCACTGAGCATCTGTTTAAGAACTCTGTTGATACTGTCTTTCTATTAGCCCAGTCTGTGATGATGTGATTAGAAAACTGATTGATGGCTGTTCTTCAGTTCAAACACAAAATACAATAGGCCTCCTATATAATTAAGCCTTTCAGGTCTGCAGTGAATATTGACTGTAGAGCCATACTTGACATTGATGGTTCACATACAAAACCTTGCATGAGAACTGTCACTTCTGCCTCATTTGAGTTACTCTCAGGGCTGTGTTCTTAAAAATATTCCTCACAAACAATCAGTTTAAAATGCGCTGTTTTTTCTTGCTCTCAAAGCCCTTACAGACATCTTCACAAGAGCAGGCTATAATTCTCACAAATAATAGACAAAAGGCACACTGAAACAATGTGGTAGAAAAATCCCTGAGCTGTTGCTTGGTTGTTTTTAGGCAAAGAACTTGGTTGAACTCTGCAGCAATGTTCTCCTTTAGATATAATGTTTGTTCCCACTTATGTACTTTTTTTCCCAACATTTCCAGTTGTCTTTGTATGGTTAGGGTCATAGATGTGATGTTCTTTGTTACTGATAGTGTGGCTGAGTCCTGTATTCTGTTTCCAAGCTGAGTTTCACATTCTGTGATAAAGCAGTCTGTCAGTCAGACTGTCCCTCAGGCAGATCCAGGGATGTCACTTACTCCAGATAAGACATCAAGCTCTTAAACTAGGAAGTTACGTGGAGAATCTCTGACATATGCTATGCTCCTCAGAAAGCAGTTCACAGAAAGCATGAAGATGGGTTAGGGCTGAGCACCATTAAATCCCCATGTAGAGATGTATCTTTGGTGAAATTTGGCAGCACTGCTTTTTCATCTGCCTTCCACCCCAAGGACCTCACTTTGTAGCAGAGGAGGGTGGAGAAGTTTTTATGTGGGAATATGAATATGAGCACTATTGATTTTTGGGACAAAGGAATTGCACTGTTGCTGGTAGTTCTTTATCTGTCTTGAGCAAGATCAGCCAAGACTTCCTTTGTTTTGAAGCTGTTTTTAGCACTAGTTCTTGTGTACTTCAGTTGTCTTGAAGAAATTTGCTCTACTGAATTAGATATCTAAGTTGGGATCCTTGCCTTATGTTTATCTTGTCAACACAACACAACAGGGTATTAGAAGAGTTGTCCTGTGAATGGGGCTGAGAGCCACGTGTGTGCATGTGTAAAGGCATCCTTCATAAGGTTGTTTTGATCCTTTTCCTCTGGGTTCACTTTTGCATTTTTAGTTCATTCCCAAGAGTGCATTTGTTCCATTTGTGCTTGATTTGTCTTATCTTTTCTTTTGATATCATGTTCTTTGGTAATGGTACACCACTTCTCTATCATTTGCATGGTAGTATTCCTTCTGTTATTCCAATAAGATAGTTTTTATCCCCGAGAAGCTGCTAGTGACTGTAACTAGATTTTAGATATAATTTTCCTGATTTTTTAAATTTTCTTATAACATTGCCCTACTTTTTTTCCTAATATTAGACTTTATGGTTCATTGGATTATATTGCTATTATTGATTTGTTTCTCAGAGGTTTTAATGATTCTAGGAACTCATGCTTTTTCACTAGCTCTTCTGACCAAGTGCTATATTCCTTTCTCTTTAAAAACTCGCTGTTGTGTTCTTTTTTAATTTCTTTATTGTCTCCTCAGTCAAGAATAACCTACATATATTTCCTCATTACCGGCCTATCTGTTTTATAAAGCAAGGGATTTATTCTCATTACTCCCTGTTCCTAATTATTCATGATTTCATTTGATTTCTTTGGGACAACCAATCTCCTGTATTGTCCTGAAATACTTTTTCCTATGTAGGTTTGTTAATTCAATAGCAAGGAAATTTTCAGAACACAAAACAATAGAGTTCTCTGAAATTCTGCTGAGATTTGTATTTATTGTACATAAAATATTACTTCTCAGAATAGCCATTTCCCTTTGTCATCATTAGAAATTAGTCTCATTCTGTTGCTATAGAATGGGGTAATGTTTGTTGGGATCTCTTTGCTCATTTTGAGGGTAAAAGTAATGAAAAACTAAAAAGGCAAGTAGCCAGAAATATTTGTTGTCTGAAAGCAGTATCTTTCCTGAAATAATAGCTTCAATAAAGATGTCTTTTCTCATTTCCAGAATTCAATTTAAATAGTAATATTATGGATAAAGCTGTTCATCTGAAGATTAGACAAGTTGTCTGAGATCTGGGGAAATCCAGGACAATACAAGTGCACCGTCTGATTTAAAATATGTATTTCCCAACTCCAAAGTGAGTGCATTTCTCTCTTGGAAATGCTTCCTAACTGAAAACACTGGTCTTCTTTGTATGACACTTTTTAATTTCAGCTTCCAAAGAACCTCACAATGCCAGACAAGTTTCACAATTCTTGTTGTTTGCGGAGAGACAATTGAAATACCAAGCAGACAGCATGCCTTGTTACACTAGTACAGGATATAGAACTAGAGCCAATGTCTCTTAGATGTCTGCTCATCTCCCTAAATACCCTCCATTTTCTCAGTTATTTCTATGCACAGTAATACCAACAGGCTCTTCAGCTGGAAATCATCTCATTTATTCAGTGATATTATCCATGAACAGGCATGCTAGTAGGGCATATCTTGCTCTGGATGACTTCTATTACCTCTTATGGCAAGAAGGATGTTTGACTTGAAGATAAAATGCCCGCATGGAAGGCAAGGTCCCTGGGACCTAGTTCTGACTGTTGTACTGCTTCAGTTTTGTCTCAGAGGTTATCCCTGTGTCTTGGTTTCAACAGTTCTGATGAATAAACTGTAAACAAAGTTTGGCTCTATCAGTGCAGTGGGGCTGAAAACAAAATAATGTGAAAAACTGTTCTCGCGAATAAATTACTATGACAGAGCAGAGAGTGCCAGATTTCTGTTCCTAGACTTGTTGTGAGACATTGGGAAACTCGAATGTAATCACTGTCCTGCCTCAAAGGGATAACTGTGAGGATAAATATATTAAGACTTAAATGATCTGTGATGGTAGAAATGGTTGGCCATGGAAGGTCTATATGGAATTTGATACTAACCATTTGTCAGCTGTTGAATTTGATTAAATAAATATCATTTTCTCAGTGTAAAACTCACAATTCTAATGTATCTTTCCCTTAAAAAGGAAAAAGTGACTGTACCTCATGTTTCTAGATTAAATCTCAAAAATACATTTAAAGTAGCTTAGATGTTTAAATGTAAAAATATGCCTCTTTAAATTACTTTTTTTTTACCCATTGCATTCTTTGGAGCTGACTCATAGATGTATTTTAATGCTTGAGTTTGGCAATCTTCTACTAGCTGAATTGTCATCCAAAGGTAAAATCAAAATATTATTATAACTCTTAAACCAAGAAAAGAACATTTCATACAACAAAACAAGGTTAAAACTGGTCTCTTGATAATTTGGATAGAAAGAGTTGGATGTCAGTAATTTCTGAAGTTTCTTGGCAGGGTTTGAAACCACTTTGACATGGTCATAAGTTAACTACTGTGCAATTAATCCCTGGTGCAAACCTAGACTATTTCAATATGTGGTAAAAGAGAGCGAATTAGTTTTCTTTACCGCATTTATCTCAACAGTTACCTGGTCTGAAACGTTTCCTGAAAATGGTTCTTTGATTGAAATATTTACTTATTAGTATGTTTGACTTAACAAGCAAAATTGAACAGCTACTGAATTTCTGGGTGCTAGTTTTAGTTTTGAAGTTCAGGTTATAACATATCCTTCTGAAGGTCAGAGTCCCACTTTTGGGGGGTTATTTTACTGTTTAGGATATATAGACTCTTATTCTTCTTGGTTGAGTGATATGCTTGGAGAAATGATGCAGTCTACAACTTCCCCATGAGGGGAAGAGGAGGGGCAGGCACTGATCTCTTCTCTGTGGTGACCAGTGACAGAACCTGAGGGAATGGCCTGAAGTTGTGTCAGGGAAGGGTTAGTTTGGATATTAGGAAAAGGTTCTTTCCCCAGAGGGTGGTTGGGCACTGGAACAGGCTCCCCAGGGAAGTGTTCAGAGCACTAAGCCTGACAGAGTCCAAAAATCATTTGGATAATACTCTGAGGCACATGGTGTGACTCTTGGGGATGGTCCTGTGCAAGGCCAAGAGTTGGACTTGATGATCCTTGTGAATCCTTACCAACTCAGCATATTCTGAGGTTCTGTGAAACTATCTAGATGTGACAAAGGACAAGACATGGAGGGTTTCCAGGCTCCTCCTCTAGCAGCCACACTTCCAGTTGCTAGATGTGCTTCTGATCTTGAGGTTTTGTATGAAGCACCTCATCACCCTCAGAGCTGTCACCTTTTTTCAGAGAAGTAGCAAATCCCAGGGGTGACTGTGCTTAGGACAGAGCCCAAGTGAAAGTTAGTGTAAAGGGGAATTAATGGAAAGGATGAACTTTCTTTTCTCTCTAAGACAGCTAAACAGGAGTCTCTGAGAAATTACTGTTTTGCAATGAATGCTAATTAAAAGACATGGAGCCTATAGTCTTCGTCCAGCTTTCTGGCTTGTGAGGACACCTATGGATTACAAACCTCATAAAACACTGGAATGTGAGCAATGATACCTTTGTACATGTACATGAACAGAATATGATTCCAAGTTGTAGCTTCTCAGTGTTGCCATAGTCCAAAGCAATTCAGAAAAATGTGGGCTTGCATTCTTACCTCCCATGTGCCTTCAAACGAAATGGTAAAGGGATGGAATCTGTTAAATACAGCTCACCACTTTCCTCCTGTACTTGGGGTGAGAAAACTACCTTGGGCTGTGCAAGGCATTCCACTCCAGAGGACACCTGCCAAGCCCAGAACAATGAGGAAGGTGATGTTTCACAATAGCGACATGAGATGATGAGATGAGATGAGATGAGATGAGATGAGATGAGATGAGATGAGATGAGATGAGATGAGATGACATAAGAGTTGAAATGAAAGGGTTCTTTACTGGAAGAACTGCCTGCTTTTGAAGTCATACTTGGTTACTGGAAAAAGACTGACTGGGAAATTATTTTTAAAATTTCTGCTAAGACAATCTGGGTTTATCTCCAGTTATGTATTGTTCATACTTGCCAAAGCTGAAGGCCTTTTCCTTTGAAGACAGAACTTTCTGATATAACTTTCTGATATAAATGATATATCTTGTAACTGATGGATTATTCCCATCAGTTTGAGAGAAGAAAGCTACAGCTTGAAATGCTATAAACCTGTGTCCATGGATTCACAATGGTAGGATCGTTACTTGCTGTCTGAAACTCATGAAGTGCAAAAGTGATGTGTGCATCTACTGCAAAATCTGCACACATCATCACAACTAGATAGCTTATTGCTCTATTAAATAATGTTCAGCTGCTGCTGTCTCAAAATTTGGCTATTGTATACATTAAACAACTTCTATAAGTATTTTAGAAGAACATAACCATCCTTCCTATATTGTTTAGAGCAATTAAATGAAAGTAAATGCCTATGTCATGGTCCATACTTGTTTGTTTGGAAATCTATTTCTCAGATGAAAGTCATAACAAAGCCTTTGCACTGTTCAAATCCCAGTGACACCAGAAACAACCATCTTCATTTAGGCTTTATCAGTCTACAGGCATTTGTTTGATTTATACTATGGTAACTGAGGGCAGAATTTGATCATTTACCTAAAAAAAAAAAAAAGGAAACTTCCCCTTAGAGTGCATACAGAGTCATGTTTTAGGGCAGTGGACTAGAGAAAGAACAAACTAACAACTGTGTACTGAAGGTAGCTGAAGTTGTGGAGCTTGGACACCTGGAAGGCATTCACTGAATCTCCCTTGCAGTGAGGGAGTCCAGCATTAAGAGTAAAGACAAAACAGTTTCTCTTGGTATTTGCCTTCATTGTTCTTATTTTAGCTCCATGTTATGGACAAACAAATAGTTCCAGTGGGAATTATTATTATAATAATTAATATTATCTACCAAATTACAAGTTTTCGAACTTTAAGCACCATAGAGATAGCTGGATGACTATTCAATTTAAAGATAATGTATGAAACTACATGAATTTGGCAATGCTGACTGTAGGTGATGTCCCCTGATCTTACAGCTGAGTCTTGTAATAGAAAACACCTGTTTTCTATTATGCTGAGTGCATTTTATCTACCTAGCTCTTTCTACTGTTTCCAGTTTAAAAGTGTTACTTTTACAAACAAACCAGTTTCAATAGCCATGTCTCTACTGAGCAATGAATCTTTCTCTCTGGGGAACTGGAAGCGAGCCTCATCAACACTGTGAGTAACAGAGCTTTGTCTGTCTGCAGAGTGCTGAAGATAATTGCTTCCTTTCTCTGGACAAGGACAGCTTTCTTTAGTCCGAGACCTCTTGCTCTGCTGTCCTCTGCACCTGCTGTGTTTTCCTCCCACTTACCACTTCAGCTGTGCCCTTGATTTATAGCAGTGGAACCCAGTGATCCTTCTGCAAAGGACACAGAAGCTTCAGTCATTATTATATATCATAACTAGAGAACATTGTAAGAAAGTGAAATCATATTTATGGATAAATGTATAGGCTTTTTGCACATTCAATCCAACCATTACACACTGATGATATCTTTTCAGGTTACCGTGTCTTGTGTCATCAGGTGAGTTCTTGATGCATAGAGGGCAGTAAAGTTTTCTTATTTGTATTATTTTAGACAGAAAGATAATAGTTTTATGAAGAGAGCTTGTGGAGTGCTTTGAAGATGCTTAATACATCGCATGTACCATGTGTATAGAGAAAGCAAGCAAGTCTCCCAGGAATTCTAATGCTTTCTAACCCTCCTGTGTATGGACAAACATTATAGATATTATCTGTCTGTATAAATGTGTCTGTATATACGGAGAGCAGAAAACTTAGATAATATAATAGAAATCCATTTAAGTAGGGACGTACCCTCTGTTGCCATTAGTCTGCTGAACAGTCTGGTATCTTTCCTCAGTCATTAAGTCATCCTTAAACAAGGTGCTGAAGGACTGAGATCTTACTGCTTTTTCTTGGCAGCTTAACTAACCAAGAAAACTGAATAAAGTTAATTACAATCTCATCCACAGCAGAGATGCAACAGAAGAAAATGTCACTTTACAAACCTCATAAATATTTCCAGTATCATGCCTCCAAACTGTAATTGCTGAGCTAAGGCTCTGTGTGCCATACTAGGAAGAGTCAGTCAAACACATTCCTACTGACTTTTAAAATGTGTAATCTTGAAGTATTGAATCTGCATTTGTACTCTGTGAAGAGGAATTCCCTGTGTACATCCCATTTGGCAGTCAAGTTAAACTCCATCCCTTTAAAACATAATAAGGAAAAAAGATTTACAACTGTTGATCAAAATGCTTATGGTTGCCTTGACAATTCCTGCTCTTTCTCCGCTCTGCCCTCTTAGGGCTAAACAGAGGAGGGAAAGCAGATGGGAACAGTATGTCTACCACAGATTGCTTTACCATTGTGGATCCTTTCCAGCACAGATAGATGCTAGCCATGCAAAATGCACCTACCACAATGGGAAGCCTGCTCTGCTTGAGGGCTCTTAGCACCCCCACACCCCACTTAAATTCCCAAGTCCCTTCCAGGACCTTCTAGACCGAGGGACTCACCTCCTCTGATGCAAGCTGGGCATCACCCTTCTTCCCATGGCATGGCAAACTAGTTTCTCATTTGCAAATATGCGAGGAGTTATATTTCAGGGCAAAGGCATCAAGGATGAAAGAGATACCATTATGAAAGAGATACCATTATTCTGGGTTTGATCCCTGTGTCTTCTGGATGCTGAGCATCTGTCATATTATAAGGTAGTAAAAAAAGGTGTCAGAGTAGAAACAAAAGTAGCAGGCTGAAAGGAGGAGAGGAGAGGAGGTAGCTAAATCTCTATATCTTAATATGTATTTTATCTTGCTATAGTATTCACTTCTGTGGTGTAATGTAGTGGAATATAACTATTGGACAAGCTTGTTTTCTTTATGTCTCATACCATACAGCCTAGGGCAGTATTGCTGTTACTCACTACGCAAGAATCACAGCCATAAATCACCATCAAAACAAAAATGCATAAGGTGGCATGTTTTGGAAGGTTAGCTGCTTAACAGTCAGGCCCTTTTTCAACTTGTCCTCTCTGAGTTAATTAAACAGCTACTACAGAGCTCTTCTATTTGGCCCTAACTTCGTTTTCCATGACATTGAATGCATGACTGCCGTGATATGCACTGACATCGCCGAGACTGAATCAAGAGTATCCTACGCAAAAACATTAAATAATTACAACTAGAACTAAGGAAACAGCATTTCCAGTTTCTGCTAGAAATATATCTCTCTAGTGATTCTGACCCCACAAGGAGTGATCTGCATTATGCTCAAGAGGTGAAATTAGAATTCTCTGAAGATTTGAGGGAGAGCAGGGATCTTTGCAGGCTAAATACTTCCATGAATTAAGCTGTACTACTTAGTTTCTAGTCTATTTTAGATCTCAGATATTTCATTTGGATTCATCTTATTTAAACTGAAACTCTATCCACAACTGTCCTTCTATTTGCACATTTGACTAGTGGTACCACAGTTGAAAAAGATTGTTTCACTAGGTCATGTCTAGCAAAGTTTATGAAAACCTCAGAGATCAAATACTCTGTTGTGAACCTGTCAAAATCCATGGTGTTCTGAGTCACAAGAAAGACTTACTTTGATCAATGGGGAAAAAAAAAAAGACAAATAGATCATTAATCATTATTTATTTTATATAGTTGTTTTCATGAATTCACAGTTTAGTCTCCAAGGAAGCACAAATTACTTGTATGGTTTTATGTTGGATTTATTATTTCTGCTATGCTTAAGAAGCTATCCATTAAAAGACACCATCAGAATAAGAACTTTAAAAGGATAAGTGACTGCCTGGCCACTGAATATCATCACTCCCTGTTAATATAATTACAAATATTCGTAGTCCATTTACAAACTTGCATTATATTTTATATCCCAAGTAAAATGTCACATATACTCAACAGACAAACCTTCTAAACTTTAGTTTATCTAAATTTACTACACCTAACAAAGGCAGCAAGAGAGTTTATGTATCTCAGTTGAACCACCCAAGAAACGACTGGACAAATGTGAAGAGCTCAGGTTATCAATCACACAGATGGGTGAAGAATATTATGCAGACAAATTACATGCTGCCTGCTCAGGTCAACAGATTGCCCATTAAGGATAGATAATCTGATAATGATTTAGGACGCATTTGTGGGCAGAGGGGAGCAGAAGATCTGGCCAAAGTTGTGCGCACTGAGTTGGAATAATACCAGTGAATGGTAATTTATCACCTAGAGCCCATAGAATTGAACTGCAGCTAGCTAGTTGGACATACTACTCAAGCTGCCATGCCAGAAATGGGCAGCTGTATAGAAGCCTCTGCCGAATTATACTCTGAGGGTGCTCTGTGTTGGCTCTTGTCCATAGTGAGAATTCTGAAGGGCATGCAGTAACTGTGCAACATCACCCTAAAGTTAGATTTGTGCTTCTTATCACTTTTCACTTTTAGCTCTATTTCTTTTTTCTTTTTTTTTTTTTTCAAAATAAATGCTAGCACTGAGGCTGATGCTTGCACTCCAAGCCAGGAGGCTAATTTTTGGGTATTTGATGTTACAGCCAAAGAAAACAGTTCCTCTTCAGTGCAAAATGCACAAAACAAGGGAACATATCACTATCAAGCCTTAAAATACAGCACTAATTCTTACTCCAACTCTGGACTTTAACCCGTGTTCTTCAAATATAGCACTTGAGAAGGTGATTAGTTGGTTGCAATGAAATAAGTAATGAAGTTGGCTTGTTAATTTTATACTAGTAAATATCCTTATTTCTGTTTTCTCTGCTTATTTCATCAAGTGCTATCCCAAATGAGAAACAGAGATATGGTATTTTGTGTTGTGTTTTTCTGACATTTATAAGATCTTTGCACCATATGTCCTGATTTATGCATCATTATTTAATATGAATAGTTATTAAACTCCTTTTTGTGTGTGTGTGTATGTTGAAACTGAAGTATTTAATGAAGTCATTATCTCAGAATGCTTCACACTGACGGTTTTACTGCCACCATGGTATAAGCATGTGCTCTGCACTGCGTTCAAAAGATGGCTTTGGAACTGCATTTCCTTTTTGTAAGCTCCCTTCAAAAGGAAACATGAAACTGTTAGAAATATTTTGATTTATATGCTATGACAGAAATGGGATATGTATTTGAGATCTTTGAACAGTTGTGAACTGCAATAGGAAAGCTGCAGCACAGGATTGGTAATGGATCCATGGTTGCATTCTTCCATTTACTAATGACACTAAAATAACTGGGTTTGGTCTGTTTGGTCTCCTAAGACTTTTATTATGCAAAATATCTTATAGTCACAAAATTCCAAAGACAGACATTATTTGTACAGCAATAACGCTTACTCACCTCTGAGTAGCTCAGGATCCCTATGGGCTTTGTACTACCTTCTTCCCTGTTAAGCTGACAACCTAAGAATAAAAATTGAATTTTTGTCCCCTCTTATACTGTCCCACTGGCATAATCTGAAATATTTTAAAACACATCATATGCAAAGACATTTTAAAAACCCTATAAATCAAACAGACACTAACATCATAGTCTGGCTGGGAGAATTAAAACAATGAAATAAAGAATGAAAGTAAAAAAATACTTGCTGGCACCAAAGGAGTTGTGACTATCCTTTGTAAAGATTCACTTGTCTAGACCTACTATGTGTGTCTGGATTCTCTAAATATCCAATGTTATTTAGGTAAGAGATGTGAACTAACACTGCTTCCTTTGTTTCTAAGGCTGTATTCAGATTCTACACAGGAGAAATCACCCCGTGTCAAGCTCAGCCTTCCTGTGACAAGACTGCTTCTTGCAGGCAAGCTGTCTTGTTTTCTGGATGCTCAGTGGAGTAGGCAATGGAGGTGTGATGCTGAGACCACAGGAATCCTCACCTCAAAATTTGTGCCAAGATTCTTCAAAGTCTGGCTGTACAGTCAAAAATGGTGGGTTCTGTTACGGTTTCTACCTGCCTGCTCAAGTGTTGTGATAACCAGTATTAGCTCTCTTCATCTGAGAAGGAAATTGCCAAAGTTTTACAACTAACAAGCAATAAACTGTTATGCTTCCAGAAGAAAATCACTTTTGTATATATAGCCTTATCCAAGCTGTTCTTTTTGCACATTTTATTTTTTTCATTAGGCATGATATGTTTAAGCAGAGCACAATATAAGCACTAATTTTTAAAAGTAGCATGTCCTTCTCGTTTTCAAAAAAAGAAGTGTTGATGCATTTGTTTAAAATATTCAAGATACAAATGCAGAGCTCCTTCTAAAGCATAAGACAAACCCGAAAAGGTGTAAGAGAGCCAGGTACAATATTTAGCCAGGAGACACTCTTGGTAGCTTTGGGATTGGGAATTTATGACACTAAACAGTTTCATATGAATCGTTTCCCTGAATAAATCCTATCTTTGAGGCAGACAGAAGGTGACATTTAGGCTGACCTTCCAAGAAAAACAGTTTTGTTTTTATTATTTTAACAAGAGTTACAGATGTTTATCAGAGCATCTGCTACATTTACCCTGATTTTGAAGTTTGATGCAACAAATTATTGCTCAGTACATTAATATGAATTATTAGTAGGCTTTTAAAAATAAAAGGAAATCTTGACCTGTCCCAGGGGGGCAAAGGCTGTAAATCGCCAACCTATGCTTCATCCTACCAAGAAAGTATTATTGAAAGGTTAACTGCTTTACCTCAATTTAGTATTAGTGCCTGTAGTTAGGACTGATTTGGCTACTTTATTTCATATTGGTGCAAAATTTGCAAATTATGACAGCTTTCAAAGCTGCATAAAAATTATTCAGTGCTCTGGAGAATCACACAACTACTTGTAAACATGAGTCATTCTGGGTCATAGTAACAGAAACTATGAATAAATGAATGTTAACCACTCCTTTTCCAAAATGTGCCTATTTATAAAGGAATAAGCCCTTCTGATGGTAATCATAACATCCCAGTCACCTTAGAAATAAAACCACAATCTGTAACACTGTAAAGCTTCCCACATTTTATATAAAGCCATGTATGAGCTAAATGCATTTAGTTCTGCAACCCTGTGAATTGTTTTATGCACAGCAAATGTTTTAATAAGATTCAGGAGTCTGAAACATTTTTCTCTGTGTGTTCCCTTGACTGTGCATGGACCTACTGAAAATCACATGGGTCCTAAAATGAGTGAGTGAGTCATAAAATAGTTTGGACTGTAAGGAAGCTCAAAGATTGTTTTGTTCCAATCCCACTGACATGGACAGGGACACCTTCCACTAGACAAGGTTGCTCAAAGCCCCATCCAATCTGGCCTTGAACACTTAACATGGATTGGGAGTTCACAACTCCTCTATGCAACGTGTCCCAGTGCCTCACCACCTTCACAGTAAAGAGTTTCTTCCTAGTATGTAATATAAATCTACTCTCTTTCAGATTAAAGCCATTATCCCTTGTTCTGTCACTGCATGCCCTTGTAAAATGTCCAGCTTTCTTGTAGGACTCTTTAGGCTCCTAGAATGTCTCCATGAAGCCTTCTCTTATCCAGGCAGAACAACCCCAACTCTCTCAGCCTATCTTCATAACAGAGATACTCCAGCTCTGTCATCATCTTATGGTCTCCTCTGGACTATCTCCAATATGTCCATGGCCTTCTTACGTTGGAGACCCCAGAGCTGAATGCAGTATGGCAGAGCTTTGAACAGATAAATAAGCTGCTGCCTCCAATTGTCCTGTCCCTATGGCACTGGGGATGGAGCTGTTCATGAATTACCTGACATTACAAGTACATTAAAGGTAAATTAGCTTCTCAATGCATGAGCCTAATGATTCAATGGACCCCCTCATTGATGGAAGGGACAATGAAGCTGGAAGCACTCATCTGGTCAATGCAGTTCTGTTGTTCCTGCTTTCACTTAATCAGTTGGAGGACAAAGAGTAATTTACCAGACCAGCATGGGGCTCATTGCTGTACAAGCACACAGCCTCAGTCTTTGTCCTGTTTCATCCTTGAGACTGCAGCTTTGCTAATCTCACAACCACTGTAGCCCAGCGAGTCTGATCCTGTGATTAAAATGTAGAAACAACTCCCATATCTCTTCCTGGATTACAAACTGCATATTGAGAGCCTCAGTGTTGATTTTTTGTTTAGTTATTTTGTGTTTGGTTTTTTTGTTTGTTTGTTTAGAGACTCTATAAGTTACAAAGGGGGAAAAGGGAGGGCAAAAAGAAGTAAAAAAACCACACATTCCTAAAAAATCTGTAGTTTACACAGAAATGAAATGGAGTTTAAGGTTCCAGTCATTATTGCTGCTTGGTTTATTCATTAAAGGTAACAGCCCCCTCTTCCATTCTGTCCTGAATGAATTCCACCTCGAAAAAGCCTCAGATTCCAGAAACGTGCAATTAGCAGAAGAGAGCATGACAAGAGTAGGAAAAAGCATAATGACAGTTGACTAATTGATATATTTCTGCTGACAATCTGCTGCAGAAACAGATCAACAGCCTTTTTCTAAGAAAAAGACCTCTGCTAATTCCTATGTGAGCAGTAAGTAGTCTTATGGTACTTTTCCTGAGTAAGGACTACACGTCTTATCTTTGCTTCTGGTTTTCCCCAGTTCAGAGCATGGACTTTAGAGCAGCTGACAAGTGGTAGAGAACCATCTGGGTTGGGGTGGATGCACAGCATGGAAGGAAAACACACCTGCTCTACCAGAAACACAGTAGATGCATCCTTATGCTCACTGGAGGGCAACTGGCCAGGTTCCAGTGGACCTGAGCCATGGCACACATAATTGGATAACACGCTGTACTTGTTGCTGAAGCAACATTATTATTAATATGGGGCAGAAAATGTATGCTCTGTCTGTCCCTGCTAAAATTTCAATGTACTTCATTCCAGGATATGTTCCTTAACTTCTCCTTTCCAAGGGGTTCATGATGGATTTAGTGGGATGCTAAACATTTTGATTTTTCCTCTGGGGTTAATTAAGGTTTATTTCAAACTGAGGTTTGACGATAACAGACCAGATCTCTGAAGGACACATGCCTTGTGTCCCATCAGCCAATATGAGTGCATGTTCCTTGATGTTTTGGTAACACCTCCTAGATCTGCTATTTTAAGGTATAGAATTGTCTTTGCAATATTGCCTGACAGGCCCTTTCAGCTGATCAACTCAATGTGTCTATTCCAGAGTGAGAGCTTTGATTTTCTTTTTTCTTTATGGCCCTTAAAAATAAGGACTAAGGGTGGTAAAAATAGAAGATTATGCAATTATTACATAACAAATATGACAAGTTCCAACTTCAGTAGATTCCAAAAGAGGGTGGGGACAAGCAGAACAAAAATAAAAAATTTCAAGGAAATGTAGTTTGGTTCTCATCAGGCTTCTTCTGAAAGCAAGGGAGATCATGAGAAAGAACAATTTCTAATCTTTAGATGCCACAGTATAACCAATGATAATGCTCAATTTAGAGCCAAAGAAAGGGATTCACGTGTTAGGACGCCTGTGCACTGCTGCAGGTTTATTAATCTGATTCATCAGCAGTTGTAGGAGCTAGTTTGAATTTCATGGAACAAGTAAGCACAAGGAAAAATTTTTTCTCCTTTCTCCCGGGAAATTTTTACTTTACAAATATCATAACTGAGCATAAATATGCCTTGGACCAAAACAACTGCTGAAGTAATTTTTCTTTCTAGTCCCTTCTATTAAGTGACTTCGTAATATCAACATCCAGTTTTCAGTGAAATAACTTTAATTAAATAAAAAAAAAAATCAATCCAACTTTTGAAATTATGTTATTCTCTTTCCACTAGGCCCAACAAAGAGTTAATGATCAGGAGAGAGGGGACATTTTTTTCAATTTTTGTAGTAAACTGGAACTTTTTCTCTTTCCTTTGTTTCGTCCCCTTTCATTTGTTGCTAAAAGACTGAATAGTATTGAGAAAATAGAAGAATGATCAGCAGAGACAACTACCCATCTGAAATCCTATTTTGAAAGAGAAAGCAATTTTTTTTCCTCCACTTTATTTTTTCCTTAACAATTGCCTCTGGGAAGAAACACAGAGAGTTGAAAATTGAGCAAAATGTGAACTTTTTTCCTCTCTGAAACATGCCACTGAATTCCTCCCTTCTCTTTTGCCCTTCATCTGCTGTTGTTAACGTGCAAACTTTCTTGATGTCGTAATATGATTATGAAGGAATGGTCTAAATATTTATTAGAGACTTTAAATTTATTATTATACTTTCCTGTGCAACTCATCCAGTCTTACTTATCAGCTGCCTATCTCTCTGGAAAGAGCTTTGAAAGAAGTAAACAAAGGAAAGCATTAGAAGTATCTTCCAGGACCATGGGGTGCCAAGCAGGCAGACACGGGCTTGTTTTTAAAACTTTTCTTGATATTTTAAGGCTTCTTAACTTCTGAAGGTTCTTGAAAAACGTCACATTTACACGTCTTGGGCTTACCCAAAAATTGAATCATTTGTGGGGATGTCTGCTTGGATAGAGGGGAAGTTTTGTGGATAAAGCTGAGGTGGGTCACAGGGAACGCACTGATAGCAGGCTGGAGAAGCCATTCCCTGTTCCACCCCAAGCCCCCTGGGACTGTGGTCCTGCTGTTCCTTATCTGCTGTCTCAAGAGCTCAGCTGATCTGACTGAGACAGGTCTGATCTCTGAATCCACACTTTCTTGTGTGGAGATGCATTTTCCCCTGCTTTTATTGAGCACTACCAGCTCATGGAACGCTCAGGAAAGCATGAACACGAGGCAGCGCTTGAGTGGAGAGGAGATGTGAGTCCTGACCACTTCTTTCATCAGTCTCCTAGATTTGACTCAATTAGCCGTAGCATAACTCTTACTTCATAAATTAGTACCTTCAAACAGACACTGCATTTTCCTTAAAACTGAGACATTTTTGGAAGGTGAACAATAGGAGCAAGAGGTGCATCTGCCAGTCCAAATGCGAAAGTAATAATGACAAAATTGCACTTTTCCTAAAGTCCCCTTCATGTTTTTCCCATGTTAATTAAGACTTCAACACTCTTGCCAGCTATTTGTGGCATGAGAATACAAAGAATCTTGCCCAAGGTCACATAGGAAGGATCTAGAGACTCCCAGGCAGTCTCTGCCTTGCAACAGCAAACTTCCCTGCTGGACTTAGAGGAAACAACAGTGCTGCTTAATTGAATTGGCATTCTGTGCCCCATTCTGTTCCCTGGGAGCTGCAGAAGTCTAGTATCAGTAAAGGCAAAATATTCCTGCTCTCTGATCCAGTATTTGATTTGAACCAGATGCCCTTTTTGTTCCCTAATAAAGGCCCATTCCCTTTGGGAGTAACTCCTTGGCATACAAAAAGTTCTTCTGGAGGAAATGCTACTGGGCTTGGCAGGTCTCAAGAGAAAGCTAAATAAAGATAGAGGGAGTGAGTGAGAGGTGACATTTTCAAGCAGTGCAAGACTGTCTTGGGAACCTTTTCTACCCTGCAGCCAAAGTCTCCATCATCTGAAATCTGGTATCCTTGGATGCTGCTGCTGGTGCTTATTTATTTTTGAACAATATCTTATGCTTTAAGTTTCAGAAATGGGGATCACTTTGCAGATCACCTATGAGAAATTGTCTCTCTTTTCAGGCACTGCCCAAAAAAGCAGGTTTGTTGTTTTGTTTTCTTTTTTAATGTGACTGTTGGCTGTCACCGTTTATCCTTCACTGGCAACCTTTCAGTCCCAGTACTCCCTCCAATCTGCAGTTAGTTAACTGTGAATATATTTAATTAAAACTTCATCTTACAGCAGGGGAAGTATTAGCAGTCTGTATATCATTAGGGTTTTTTTGTTTTGTTTTGTTTTTATTAGTCTTAGTGTTTTAGGACTCTTGCTATGAAAGTATCATGACATCCCCATCTGCTTTCTCTTGGAAAGAGCTGTAGCCAGCTATGAAATGTAGACTTAAGTCTGTGAGCTGAGAGAAGACTGGTCCCTAATCAACCTTGTCTAAATGGTAAAGCACTGCATTCATGCTTTAGGTTTGTGTCACCAGATTTTGTACTTATGGAAAATACTTCAGTGATGGAAGTTAATAGTAACACCTGCCATTGACCTGTGTCAGCACAGTCAACAGAAAATGGAAAAGAGGGAATACGAAATAGAACAAAAATCATATATAGATTTGGAGGCACCATCCAAAAAAACCCATCAATGTTACTTTATAAGCTAATAACGGGAAAAAGTTTTCTTCAGAGATGTAATTATGTCCTGGTTTCAGAGAGGACAGGCTTAATACCGTAGCCAGGAGGGGGCATGGCTAGGACCTGGAGGTTATTCTGTACCATCATGCCCTGTGGGCAGGGGGAATGGAGTGTCTTCTGAGGAGCAGAGTTTCCTTCCAGTTGAAGAGCAGGGGTTCCTTCCAGTTGAGTAAGCACGGCAGAGGGAGCAGCGGGGTGGCCCGAGTTCTAAGCTGGAGTGAAAAATTGGGCAGCACCCCTTCCAAGTCAGAGGGAGTGGTGGGGGTAGCATAGCTGCACTGGCTGGCTGGTGAGCATTTTTGCATGTAAATCACTCTCTCTTTTGTACACTTTTTTTATTAATATCGTTGCTGTTACTGTTCATTTTCTTATGTCATTGCTGCTTCCAGTAAATTGTTCTTACCTCAGCCCATGATCTTTATCATTTGTGCTCCAATTCTCCTCCTCCAGCCCACTGGAGGGGAGCGAGGGGCAGCATGGTTTGGAGAGCCCCAGTGAGAGCACTATGTTGGGGACTACCGTTCCTAACTCGTGACAAATTACCTGACAGGAGTTCATTTGTTTCCTATTTCTCTGCTCCACTCTCTTCCAAACACACTCAAGCAGTTGCCATTGGTGTTCCCCTGCCAGGGGTTGAACATCTACTTGCTGGTTCAAATCATGCTCTTCCACCTGTAAATCCCAGAACCCTTCAAAACCCAAATATGCATCCCCTGTCATTACAGCCTCTATCTTCTGCTGCATTACCAATGAACCAGAAAACATTGTCACAATATTTTCACCTTGTATTACCTTTGGTGACATTCTCTTGACAGTAAAAACTTAACCCAGTCCCTACAGTTACTGCAAATCTAGAAATGGCATCAAATGTGCCTGTAACTTTAAAAAGAGAAAGTGGCAGAAGGCTGAAGTGAATGTTAGAAATTGTTGATTTTTATATTTTCAAACTTTCATTTTAGCTATATAAATTGTTATGCAGAAAGTCTCTACTAAGAGATCACTGTTAATGTAGTTGGATGAGTAGGTTTCTTTACAGGTTGTATCTAGGCATAATGGAAATGGGTGCAAAAAACAAAGGAAATATTTGATAAATCACAGGTTTGCTTTATTTGGGGGCAGAAAATTCATAGCCTAATGAAAATAGTAAATTCTTATCAATGACCATAGGTTTGACATAATAATTTTACAAATTATTGTTATAATATTTTCATAGTGAGGGTCCTAAAATACTATAAGACTAATAAAAATAGTAAAGGGGTTCTTTTGTCTGCTGGATGCCTGTAGAAGTGGGTGGCTATGCAGGGATCATTGTCAATGAATTATTTATTTGCATACACTACTTCCAGACTCTTTCTCAAGTTTTTATTATTCATCCTATCCTTTTCTAGGGCTGCTTTTAGTCAAGTCTATACATTTACTGGGAGAAGGATAGGTACTATTTCTCAGGACCACCATGATGTTTGAGTGCACCGCAGGTCATAATGTCCTGACTGACTTCACACTGAGTCCTCCACTCCATGTATCCTCTGTCCACTTCTCTAGGAGCTTTGTTGAAGCTCAGGCTGTGTCTCTATGCCTTACCTGAGCTATGCTGTGTATATATGTTCTAGCCCTGTCTGGATTTTGGACCTGTTTTGTTGACTTGTCTCCACTCTTGCCTCCAGCCTGTCTCCTGCTGTTCTGGGTTTCTTAGACACATGTTGGACTGGGTTCATTGCCTTCCTTTGTCTGGGACTGCTGATGGGACACTCTTATCAGCATCCTGGTCTGCTCAGATATCTGGGACCTGCACCAAGGCCTGCCTGTGACCCTCTGAAACTCCCAGCTCATCTCCCCCTGTGCAACAGTCTCGCTCTCGCTGCTCCCTAACATGGGAAACATTTGCTGTCCTTTTCACAAAAATTCTAAGTAGGAGCTTAGGTATTATTTTATGAACAGCCAGATCTCAAAGCTCCATTCAATCAATATCTTGATTAAAAATTGCCATAACTGAAGTGGAAGCTAATTTCAAGATGCTTAGCATCCAAGAGAGAGAGTATGTATATGGGGCAAATGAGATATATTTCATTCCAGAATTCTGATATTCTGATTGCATTAAACATGAGTGTATTAGTGAGGACTATTGCCAAATGGTGGGGGAAGAGGGAGAGAGAGGACAGAAGTTAAATGCAACTTTTATAGGGGATAAAACAGAATTTGGAGAGGTTAGACTTCGTTCATTATATGAAAGACTTTACAATGTATTTTGAAGAAGAAAATCTTTTACCAATGAGATGTATTTGGGAAAAGGAGAAAAAACAACATGCATTTTCCCTCAGCAAACAATATTCAGTAATGCAACCACTTTCTCTGATAAGATTTCTGGGTTTTGCTAAAAAAAGAAGGAGATGCAATAAATTTCCTTTATCTTGGCTTCAGTAAAGTATTTTAAAACAACAAACAAAATGCTGTGATATATTGAACAACATATTTCTACCATAGAGAAGGAAGTATCAGTGTCATTGACCAAAGCTCTGAAAAGCTGTCTGATTGTGGTCTACTCCCAGGAAGGAGTCATAACCCAGCCCTGGTACATATCTGGGATGCAAAACTTAAGACCGCCCCAGAAAATATCCTTGTTCCATATTTGGCTTATCAAAGCAGAGCTTAAGTGGACAGGTCATGGTGTGGGGAAGGAAGAACTGAGAAAGAGAGAAATTAAACTAAAAGAGACTATTGGAACAAATTCAGGATTGATTTCAGAGAATGTAAATACATTTAAGCTGGATAGCAAGAGAACGTATCTAGGTTCTGAAGAATGAAGCTGTGTGATGAACATTCAGTAGTAATAGGAGAAGCAGAACTGAAATTAGAATGAATTTTAAGCAATAACTTAATCACTTCATGACATAAACCTTCCTAAGAGGTTCCTCAAAGGCCTGAGTACACTGACTGAAGAGGTTTCTTCCAGTCATGTTGTTTTTTTCAATTGAGTGAAAATGGATTGATTTTGACAGAGCACAAGACTATTCAGCCACCCCGACAATTGTTGTTTCTCCTTTTTACTTGTGCACAGTCTATTCTATATTACTGTGTCTTTCAACTTCTCACACATTTCAGACTGTTTAATCTTTAAGTGAGTAATGAGAAATGTTTATGTTCTGCTGAATTATCTGGTCCTGTGTGGTTGACTTATGGGGATAATTTTCCATTATTAAGTAGTGGTAAAATTGTGTCCAGTGCAATATATAGAAAGTCAACACAATACAGAATTATGTTCTCTGCTCCAAATAGATTTTTGCACTTATTTTCACAGATACTTGTCTTAAAAAATATCCACCTGTGAGGTGAAGAGAGGCAGAAATGATGGCATGTTTATTCTTAACATCTTTGCAAGATTAGGGTGAGAAGATAGCATCTCTGTGAAGCAGCTGAGCTGCTAATAATACAGAAATACAGTAAGGATCTATCAAGGTGCCTGCTACCCTGCTGCTCAGCAGTGTAATAGGAAGCAACAATCTTGATCCCAGTGTATAATTAACTAATTATGCTTCTAAGTAAATTAAATATATATAAAATTCTCTCATTTGTATTCATAACTCTTGTATCTCTATATGATAGCTAAGAGTTTCCTCTATTACAGTTTGAATTACAGCAGCCTAAACCTGCTCATTTTCCCACTTCTGAACATTTCTCATGCATCCCTTCATATCTTTGGCACAGCTGGTATTTCTGAAGCAGTGACAGAAAGAGAATGCAACATTTTCCTCCCTTTTGTGACTTCTCAGAACTGTTTTATTGCCCCACTGGGAAAAAAACCATTTTAACAAGGCTGAACAAGATTCATAAACTGGTCTCTGTTTTCTCTGGAGGAAACCATCATGCTTTCTGCTTTACAGTCTAGAAGGTGATTCACTGTCAATAATTACCAAGATCATGTGACCAAGAAACTTTATGTGTAATGAAAACCTCTCCCTTTACATGCAGCATCTCATGGCTGGAGACCAGTTTTCAGTATTTGAGATCAGGATGTGCTGAAAGAGGTACTTAAAACTCTCAGGGAAAACAAACAAACAAAAAACCCACAACAAACCACAAAACAAACAAACAACAAAAACAAAACAAAAAGCCCCCACAAACCAAAAAACCCACAAAAACTCTCAAAATTCATCAGCAAGTTATGCAAACTAGAATTTGCTGAGAAATTTTGATTCAGAGTATACAGCTCTTTTACCTTTATCTCACCTACTATCTTGCTGTGAGCATAAACCCTTCTTGGAAGAGGAAAGAGATTTGGTTGCACAAGTGGTTTGATGAGCCTGGAGAAGAGAAGACTGAGGGAAGACCTCACTGCAGTCTACAGTCCACTCATGAGGGTAAGTGGAGGGGCAGGCACTGATCTCTTCTTTCATGTGGCCAGTGACAGGAGCTGAGGGAATGGCCTGAAGTTGTGTCAGGGGAGGTTTAGGTTGGATATCAGGAAAAGGTTCTTCACCCAGAGGGTGGTTGGGCACTGGGACAGGCTCCTGAGGGAAGTGGTCACAGCACCAAGCCTGACAGAGTTCAAGAAGTGTTTGGATGATACTCTGAGGCACATGGTGTGACTCTTGGCGCTTTCCTGTGCAAGGCCAGGAGTTGGACTTGAAATTCTTGTGGGTCCCTTCCAACTCAGGATATTCTGTGATTTTAAGTGTCCGTGTATACTGCGAATATCATGTACACATTTAAGACCAAAGTGAAATCCATTGGCACTGTGGTAATCTAGAGAAATGTGACTTCAAATGTGAGTTTAATTGTTCTGGATTAGGTTTAAAAATTGGCAACAGAATTTAGTTCTGAGCGTACAAATATTTTCCCTATATTTTTAAGAGGTTTTTTTCATGTGTTAAGGGCTGTTAGGAAAAAAATCATTTATAGGCCACACAATGTTGTCTTGATGAAAAAAAAATCCCACAACTCAAACCCCCCAAATAAATTCCTCCATGAATCCAAGTAACTTTTCATTTGTTCCTTCAACAGAAAATATGAATTGCAAGCGTAAAATACTTGGGGGAAATAAGTTTCATTACTGTGTTCTGTCAAAACAGTGGAGAGAGCTTATCTTCATGTCTACGTGCGCCTACAACTCTTCAATGAGGAGAAAGACATGTAGACCCATTGCAATCTGGAACCCATGTTCCTCCTTTCCTTCAAAAATGGAGAAATCTATGTCCAAACTTGGTGAGTAAATAGATTCACTTTGGACTCAATGTGTGTAAGTGGATGGCATAGTTCTGGATGTACCTAACCACAACGAAGAAGTTGCTTTAGCTAGTGCAATATAATCTTCTCCCAGTCTTCTAGAAAGGTAGTCCTGGTCAGTCTGAGAAGGTTTTTATTGGGAAGCAAGTGAGGGAACTTAGGAAACAGCTAAGAGAAAACCAGACTGAGACATAAGTTAAGACTTAGACCAATGTGACAAGATTGACTTTGTGGAGGGAGATAATACAGCTGGATGATGTGTGGAGCTTTGTAGGATACTCATGTAAGCATGCCAGAGGACAGAAAACAGGAATATGGACTTGCAGACACCCTCTCACTAGCAAATAACTTTTAGATTAGATCCTTTCCATTTCAGTTTCTTTTTTTTATGTGAAAGCAGATTTTTCCTTTGTTTTTCTTAGAAGAGAGATTTAAAGCAATGTTCTTGTTAAATGGTGTCATAAGAAGAGTACAGGCATTCAGGAGTGAATTTATTTGCTCTAATTTGTTCATGATTTTCCCTACTGCAAAACAATATCTTCGATAATTTCTCTTACTGCTTACAGTGCGTACTGTGATATATTCCTTTATGATGTCAATCATAATTCCTCCTACTATTTCTTTGGAAGAACTAACCTTTCAGTTTCCTTTAATTTTTACCTTTTTTGTACATTTTAAACTTCCAAAATACCCACTGTGTTAATGTGGATGAAGAGTAACAGCATTATCCCTCTTAATGGTAAACTTCAGTTCTCCAAAGAATTGTTGGAACAGATTAATGCCCAGCTTGCTTCTTACAGCCAGTCAGCTCAGGCAAAAGAGGATGAGCTCATCCCTTTCCAGTGTCTGAACATTTTATGTCGAGCTACTGTTTTGAGTACATCTCTTTTTCCCTCAGGTTCATGTGCAGTTCTCTCCAGACAGGCAAATATGAAAAAAAAAACAACAACAAAAAAATCAACAAGTTGGTCTTGCAAATTAAAAACAGAAAATCTTGCCAGGAAAAAAAAGAAAAAAAGATATTAAAGTGCAGCTATTCAGTCTCTGTTTATCAAAGTTGGAATGACTGATGACTGTTTTTCTTCTGCTCTTTGGCTGTTTCCTCCTCTCCGACTTGAGTTTAAAAACTTTGTAACAATATTTAAACTTCAAGTAATCGTAATATCTAAACACTCTAAATCTTGAAGCACAAATACTCAAGATACTTAGCTTAGTCTTCAAAAGTGCTCAGTGGGCAAGTTTATTAACTGATAAAGCTGTCTGCAGGAAAGCAATTATACCAGTTATGTTTAATATATGTTGCTAAATCTTAATTGCTTGAGGACTAGTTAAGAAACTACACTCATATGTGTTTAAATGCAACATATTTTGAATGATAAAACATAAGATTCTTATTTTTCTTAAACACAACTGCAAAAATCTGGTTTTTCCTCATTATAGTCTTGGCCCAGTGCTTCTGAGCTGGCTATTATGGCTCAAAAAAACCCATAAAATGAACACACATGCAGTTTTCAAAAAACATGAAAGTTGTAAGATAGGTCAATTATATCAATAGGTTTCTACCACTGGATTTGGAATGTATCGATAAATAATTTGTTCCTTAATAAAGCCATAGGGAATGCCAAGGAAAAAGGGTATATATATATATATGTATATGGTAAGGAACTGTCTCTATAACTATGGAGCTTTATTATAATAATGACTTCTATTAACTTTATTCTTTCTGAGGACAAACCCAATCTTTTTTTTGGGGAAAAAACTGCCTTTTGGAATTCAGCAAGACTTCCTTGTTTTTCTTTATCCCTCAGAATGACCTCCCTGTTATGAAGTTAATTGCATTAGAGTCTTGTCAGATTTTGCCCTGGTGTCATTTGCCCTGTGAAATTTTGCATGGCCTCATAGCAATGGATGGCAACATAAATATTATCTGTAGACTTTGATGGTCTTACAATCCTTGACAAGTCTCTGGCTTTGCAAGAAGAACCCTCACTCCAAGTAACCAACACAGCAGTCCAAGGCTGTCTTCAGGGTGGCTTCACTGAAGTATTTTAAAGTTTTGTCCTCATGCCTGCAACTTTTGTTCAGTTTTAGGGGCCAGGCCTAATGACTGACTCTATGAACTTCAGCAGCAGTCTGATCCTTGTTTTTATGCTTTGCTGAATTGTTTGTTATGTTTGAATGTTTTACAGAATTAAACCCAACAAAATTCTGTTTCATAAGGACAAGGACTGCAAGTTCTTCTCCTTATTCCCATTTCTCATTTTTTTTGAAAAGCTGTTTTTCACTTCTCTTTGTTTCTTAGCATTTTCACATTCTTTCAGATGACCTTTCTTCTATTTCTGCTTTGCTGCTGCTGTATTTTTGTCAAGATGTGGCTAAAACCAGCTCTGTTGAGATAATTAAATCATATTAATTTTCCTCTCTATGCCAGTATGTGTTTAGTGATCACAAATTCATTCCTCAGTCTCTTACAGGAGATCTTCAAAGTACCACCCTTATTCAATAATTTCTCTTTTTGCACTTTGCTTCTACTTTCAAATGCTTTTGAACACTGCTTATTATTTCTGAGGCTTCCTTTCTTTAATATATTTTCTTTATTTTCTCCTCCTGGTAGGTCACATTTTACTATTGCTTAGTAAGTAGGATTCTTGATATGATTAACTAAGTGGCTTATTTCCGTCCAAAATGTTAGTAACTTAGGCCACTCCATCTTTTAACTATTCCAACTCATCTTTGTTCAGTCACCTGCAGCTCTTTGATATTAGTTTAATGTTGATGCATACCCTCTTAGTCTAGTCAGCATTAAAAAAATAAAAAAAGAAAAACAAAACAAAACCAAAAACAAACCCCAAAACAACAAAGCACAAAACCCCAACCTATTCTTTTTTAATTCCCATTGTTCACTTTGTTTCATAAATTTGATCTACAGTGTGCCATTATTCTTCCACATTTTCTAATAAATTTTTTCTCTACCAATTCAGTACAGCCTTTACACATCACAGTACTTGTTCTAGGTTTTACTCATCAAGTTGTTAATTGCTCTGGTCAATTCTGACTGAAACTGGCAATTGTCTTAGATAATTATACAAACCTGTTTTGCTTACTTCCAAAAGTCTTAGTCTCTTTTATGTAAACCTTTTTTTCCTTATATATATTTGAATTACAGAGTCCAAAAGCAATGTCAGGGCTCTTCTGAACCAGTGTTCTACAGTGTCCATCCCATTCCAAAAGATTATAGTACAACTGGGAGTGGAACAGTGAAGGCAACCAAAGTGATTCCAGTGTAAGAAACAACTAACAGCAGAACTGGGGTATCATCCAGGAAAAAAGATACCTTTCAGGAGAAGGGTGCATACAGGTCTTCAAAGTCCTAAGTGCTTTGGTAAAAATTGTTACATAACAAGTGTATTTTTAAACAGTAAACAGGAGAGGTCAGTTGGAACTGGTCATGAAGTGCTCTTAAGCAGGAAAAGAAAATATTTGTTCCTCTGTAGTTCAACTGTAGAATTTCTCACCAGTGGAGGTAGTGAGCACTGAAAGCCTACATGGTTCTGTTTTCTTATGATTTTGTTTTGGTTTTTTTTTTTTTTTTTTTTTTTTTTTTTTCCTGGCCATCCTCAGACACAGGGCAATATATTAGGCCATTTGTCTGACGCTGGAGTGAATAGTGCACACTAAAGCATTTTTTCAGACTTTTATAATATGAACTTGCAGGCTTGGAATTCAATAAATAATAATATAAATTACATGTTGTCTCTCTGCATTTTGGGTCACTTAACATTGCACAGAGACTGGAGCCTCCAGGACAGTCAACTCTGAAAACTGAAACAGCTTTGCAAGTGCTAGGGAGACATATCTGTTGTTTAGTCTACAGAAATACACGTGCTTCTGGTTTGGAGATAGCACATATTCCCTAAAGCAATTCCCTTGTTCGCTGAATCTGCCTGTAGGATGCACAGGCTAGAGAACTATTTTGGAAAAATGGAGGCAAATAAAAGGTGCTGAGATTACAAACTTTTCCTCTTTCCCAAACTGTTGTTTAACTAACCAATACTTGATATGTGCCTGGCAAGATGGCCAGAAATGCAAATACTTTTTCAATCTGTGTGGGAAAAAATGTTCTTCTATCATCCTGCTTTGTTTATTCAGCAAGGCAAAAAGATGAGGAGGGCTTTTGGTCTTGTAAAGCTTGTAAAGCAACAAGTGGAAAGCCAACACAATTGGAGAGCAGAAGAGGGAAAAACTGAAGGATGATGTAGAAACTGAAGAACCTCACCCAGTCAGAATCAATAAGCACTTTAGGGACAAATCACTCTAGCTTCTTATCTGTAAAATAAGGACATGTCCTAAGTTTGCATGCAAATTTGTGAAACTTAGAGATGCTTATTTTATGCAGGAATACACAAAATGGAAAAGCTCCTGAGGAAACAGAATATTCCATGTGCAATGCAGTGTGGCAAAGTGTGTAAGAGGGTAAGAAAATGAGAAATTAAATGAATGAAGAGGGTAAGAAAAAGAGAAACAAAGAAATAACAGATAAATACAAAAATAGAAACAAAGAAAATTCTGACCAGCAAGACAGTTCTTTTGCTGAGCACTCTCCATCAGAGGATCTAATTAAAATAAGAAAAAACCCAAGCAACAAGATTTATTAAGAGTATAGAGAGTCCTCTGAAGACAAACGACAAAGGCTGAGTAACACATCTTGTCCCTCAGCAGGTCTGGATTAATATGAAAGGATGGCATGTTATTATTTTAGTTTATTTTTTTACCTGAGAGGTGAGGGTTTTTCTTCTTCTCTCCCTCTTTTTAACTCTCCTAAGTAGTTAGTTTGCTACCATATTTTTCTGAATATCTATCTCCCACAGCCTTGTGAGGTTTCTGAAAAGTCTTTCTGGCCCTTATCACACAAACATCTGTTCCCTGGAGCTGTCCCAAGACCACTCATTTTGTTTGTACTATGTCAGTTTGCTCAGTCTTTGTGGTTATGGTTCTCAATGCCAAATATATGCTCATGATTCTAATTACCATGGTTCTGCCTCCCCTTCCTTGCACACTAAGAGGATACCTCACTTTTATTCAGACTCAGGCACTGCTTCATTCCCTTTTGGATGCATTATTTTAACACTGGAAATTCTCAAGCATCTTAAAGGTTGTGCTTTTACTCAGGCCTGGGCATCTCTTGTTCCCATCAGGTAACAAGCTGCCTATTACATTCTCTCACCCAAGTCTTGCTCTCATCTGAAAATGTTAATGACAGGTAGGCTACATCTGATAGATCTTCTCAAAACTTTTATCAAACTGGGAACTTTGTTGGATTATTTTTCTTTCAGTTACAGAATAAGACGATACCCAATTTCCTTCAGTATCCCAATAATGAGAGCACAAATACGAGATGCTGGAAGATGAATGATGAAGTATTCCTCAGCCTCAGGGAATTAAACTCACCCTGCACACTATGGTGTCCAGCAGGCTAGGCTGGAGGCAATGTCTCTGGTCTTGGAAGGACACTACTCATTTACACAATGATTGTAGGATTTTGTAGGGTAGAAGACAGCCCTCTGAGCAGAGGAGGAAAATCCAGCAACCTCATTTCCAGACTCTGCTCCAAAGTATTTCATGTCTAAAACATCTGACTAAAAAGAGAGTTAAAAAGAGGTTTCTTTGGAAAAAAAAAAAAAAATCATGTCTTATTGTCAAAGTAGTTGCTTATTTTTGAACTTCCTTTCACTGCTACTTAAGTGAGAGAAAGAATCAGGGTATTAATCTTCCAGGAAAAAAAACAACACACACCCACAAACCAAAGCACTGCCTGTTTATCTAGGCTTCTATGGACCTGATCACATTAGAATCAGTAAAACCAGTAAAACTTCTCTGTATTATATGAATACTGAAAGATTAGGACTCTATTACTGATCTTTTACAAACAGGATATGGAGATACTGCAGCTTGTCCCTGCCACCACTCCTGAAGTTTTTGACACCAATTTGTTAATTGTTCTTCTTTGTATGGAAAATTCCTTATTATTTTTATGTTTTATGCTTTTGGGAAATATGGAAAGTCACAGTGAAGGATGGTGTTAGCCAGTGGTGGTGATGTTCTTAACATGAGTAGTTACTCTGATATAAAAACCACTTCTGCTGTTCTCCTCATGTATTCACTCACTGAGAATGTTTAAGTGTGTTTTTTAAGCTTAAGCACAGGAACCTCGGTGTAAACCAGTGATGCATTTTAGATACAATATTGCCATACCTCTTCCATTTTAGATTAGCTTTATTATTTCTGGAATGAAATCAATGCAAAGGCAAACTTTTCAGCTCTCAGGCTAGACTACGCCAAGGAAGTGACATTTCTAGGAAGTCTGTCGTACTTTTCAATAATACTTCATTTTAGTTCATTGAAATAACAAGTAGACAATGTTTGATGTAATAACTCTAAAAGTTATATTACAAAGTGGTTTTGGTTTTCTTTCTCTTTTTTTTCATATGGCACGATAAAGGTCCTTGTTATACATCATTTTGTGACTATCTTTTGTTTCTTTAATTTATATGGTTTGATAATCAAAACATGAGAAAAGTCCAGCTCAGTTAGAATTGCGCTGATCACACTTCAGTACATGTCTGACACTCCTTTGAAATATCACTATGCCAGGTTAAAATAATGCAATTGACAGAAGGGTAACAGCTGTGATGCATAAAATAACACCAATACTTTGTCAATTATTCTTGCTTTCAGAAAGTAGATGTGCTCTGTGAGTTGTGTAAACTCATGTGGAGTAGTGCTGAAAATCTCCAAGTGTTTTGGCTTATGTTGTTTCAGTTTTATTTAATTTCTGCAACTCTGCCCATGTAAGTAATTTTTGCTGCCTTTGTTCCTGCTGCAGGAAGCTTATGTGAGCAGTCACTGTTCCTTAAAATACATGGCTACTTGCTTTCCGTGAACAATAGGGTTTATAAATACCAATTCTTAACTTTTATAGCAAAGATAAACAATAAAGCTAAATGGGAGACCTAAAGTCAAATGTTATCTTGGCATTCAGTAGAAAAATGTGAATTCTATCATTTAGAAATTACATTAAACAACAGGTAAACAATCAAAACATTTCCCAGCAAGAACATCAGTTGCTCTGGTAGGCTCAGATTCTTTGTTCAATGAGAACAATTTTATGCCAAACCACTGGGAGTTCTTCATTTAAAAAGATAAATTGTACAAATTTTTATAGCTACAGCAATCATAAAAAGGAAATGGATGTAGAAAGTGTACCTATTAGGCATTTACAACTGAAAATAATTATACTTAGAAATATTGTGAGACATAAATGAATAAAAACATAAAATGCTGTCAGGATCTTTAGGATGGATTTTCCTACTTAGCATCACCATGTTTTCCTTGGTTGTGGCTGCAACAAAGAGGTGTTACTTTCAGTAAATATACATTTGTCTTTATACATATATAAGCACATATCCTGGAGGTTTTTGCTAAAAGAGATTGAAGCTTAGGATTGTGGCTATAGACAAACAGCACTCATATGAGGCACAGCTTTGCCTGGAAGGTGATTTAAACTGCTGTAGCACTGCTGTACTAGTACTGCTCAGTGAGTGATGTCTATTTTTGTGTCCTGGGGAATGTGGTGACCACCTATGTGGTGCTCAGCACTCCCAGCCAGTCATGACTATTGTCCTGGCAGCATGTCTTACCTAACACCTGTCTGATTGGTGCATAGCACATGATGACAACATCCTGGTGGAATTGCTCTCAGCTGAAAGGATAAATATTTCTACTAGTGCAACAGAGGATACTGTTAAAACTCCTATAAAATACCCATATATTTATGTATTTACTAATCCTACTAAATCCCTTAGAAACAGTTCAATAAATTTTAACATGACTCCAGCTGTGGGCATCATTCCCCTTCTTCCTTTCTTCCTTGACTGTCCAATCTTGCTGAAACAGCAAAGTGTTCATTGAGAATTTTAGCTCACAGTAAGGGCTACAGAATGTTGCTGGACTCCTTGTTTCTCATCCACTCTTAATATGCAAGACTATCCTCACTCTCCAAGCCTCTACTTTCCCCACTCACCTGAGATTGCTAATCCTAAATGCTCAGCAGCACTCGAGGAATATTATCCCTTGTGAAGCTGAGGCAGGTTCTTTGGTTTGCTTCCAGTGTCACCTCTTTCCAGATGCAGGATAAGCAAGCGTGTGCACATATCAGAGATGATGGGGAGGAGACACCACCATAGTAAGAGCAGGTGGTGCAGAAGTAGAATTTAGGCTGGAAGTCATGGATTCTGCCCAGTCTCACTTTTGAATGGCAGTGTCTTCTAACACACCCCTCAAGGAGCATGTGTGGAGATTCTTCCCTGAGTGGGGACACCCCTCAAAGTTTCTTCTCGAGGCTGAGAAAGAGATTTGCCTGCAGTTGGGTATGGGTGAGCATCACCTTAATGATTACTTTGCCAGCTTCCATATCATTGTTTCAATATTGCTTCAATCAATAGTGCACTGTATTAGTAGTTGTAGCTATCTATACTGTGTGGCAAATAATTCTGATTAAGGATTTTTAGTCCAATCATTTTGATCATCCATTTAAATAAATTATTTATTTTAGTAATATAAAATAATTTGGTTTGTCATCCTTAATCCTGTGTGATATAGTCCTATAAAGGCTCAATTACAGGAATTATAATCCTTTAGACATAAAGTCTGGAGCTAAGACTAGATCCAGCCACATTTAGGCTCCACTCTGAGAAGGAGTTTAGAAAACAAGGGGGTCCTTTCTGCACCTTGTGACACAAGGGGAGGGTCTCCCTGGCAAACTTTGAAGCTTCCATTCTGCCTGTGGCAACTTCTACAATATTCCTTTACTCCCACCACTGAATTTTTTTGGTAGAAGAAAAGAAAGGAAATGTCTGTTTCACAGGAAACATTGATATTACGAATCACAGTGAAAACTATCTTCCAAACTTGTTCCAAAATGGAAATTATAAAAACCATGTTTGGGAAAAACATAAAGGTGCCTTTAAATTTTTATAGTTACATTTTTTAATACCTTACAAACATTCATCACATCTTCTTGAAACACATCACAGTATGTCAAAAGACACATAGTGAAATTCTGTATCTCAAATTACAACCATCATTGAATACTAATAAAATTATCTGATTTTCTGAATCCATTTGCTTCTACTGTAATAGTATGCTATGACACACAAAAGAAGAAGGTAAACACCTCGTGAACTAATTTAAAGAGCAGCTGATTTTTGCCAAGTTGTGTTAGCTTGTTAATGTGCTACTCAGCAGAAAAGAGGAGGAGCTGGGACTGCAAGTGCAAACTCATAGGTTTAATTTGTGCTTTTTTACTATGGCAGAGTCAAAATATGACTTGTGGTCTTATTCCTTTTTGCTGCTTGGAGTTTCCATCATTTAGCGGATCAGAGTTTCAGTGGCATATCCACACTCCAGCCCACCTTGGAAACTGGTCGTAGGAAAACACAGGACTGAGTCTCCTTGGACTAAAGACAGAACACACAAGTTCGATATTAGCTCTAGATCTACTGATCATCCTCATTTATTTGTGCTTCACTCAATTGTTTGCTTCCTTGCTCCTCAAACCTACCAAGTTTGAAGCTTACCAAGATCAGCCATTATATAAACTGATTGAGTGGCTGTATACTTGGAAATTTTAGAAGCATTGCTAAAGTCTTCAGATTCCCTCAAAAAAGCATGTCTTGGTGGAAGAGGGACAATCTAGATGACATAGTAGCAAGTAGCTCGACTCACAGAGAGACCTGATAAGAACGCATCTGATTTCCTTCACCAATGTGTAGTAAACCAAGGAAAGGACAGAAACATTGAGAAACGAAGTGTACAGCAACCAGCTCAAAAAACCAATTTTCTGCTGAACTAGATTTTTCCTGTTAAAAGCACTAATTCTTGTAAAATAAAATCTTATAGATTTACATACTTAAAAATGCCAGTACCTTAGTGTTTCAGCACTCTCCATGTAGGTGCTGGGGAATGTTATCTGAAGAACTGAAAAATTTATTTCCTTTGGAAGCAATTTAATGACACCAAAATATTTTTCACTGTCACAGAGAATTGCCTATATCTTGTTTATTTCTTGTTGTCTCTAGTGTCAGTCCATTACCTTTATTGGCAGAAAAATGTAAATGCATTTTGTCCCTGGCAAGTGCATTTCACCTTCCCCCAGTGTCTCTTAACCAAATAGCAAAGTTATTTTGGGATTAAATTATTGAAAAATGGTGCTGTTTATTGACCTTTCCCTTACAAATTCTTGAAAAATAATTAATAGCAACTGTTTAGTTGATACCACAATTCACATTTTTGGCTTCCTAAGCAGGCGATGATAGATAAAATTCCACTAAGGGTACAGGGCAATAAAAGAACATCCAAAAAATCTGCTTACAAATACTCAAGAATATAATTTATGATTTAAATTATTTGATGCACTTCAAATTGTGTATGTGAGTGAAAAAAAAAATGTTTGCTTTTTAGTAACTTTTAAGGAGTGAAACTGCTTTCACATAACAAATGACCAAGTAAGGAGTAATTGCTGCTGTAATTCCAAAAGTCCAGCATAATTGAAAATAGATGTTATTCAGCTATTCTAGTTTATAAAATGTTCATAATACTTTATGCAAGAAAGGATGAATAATTCTTATTTGGGGGAATAAGAGCATTTTTTTCATAGTTATATCATATATTTTCCTTAAGATAAGAACTGGAATAAGATAAGAACCAATTAATTTTGAATGCGCATGAATTGAAGAAATTATGTCATTATCTACACTATTCCTTGGGGTTTTTTAATCAGTGGGTCTAGACTTGTAGAAAGCAAAAATGTTTGAAGAAACCATGCATGAAGAAACCAAGCACTTCCTAATGCAGTAGATATTTGCAAAAAGTGCTTCTTCATTAAGAATATGCATTCCTAGCAAGGCATCCAGTAACAAAAAATTTTATCTTTGTATGTACTCCATGTTTTTTTCATCAGCTACAAATCTTGACACTCTTATTCAAGGTGTCCCAGCTTTTCTATTTCTTCCATTTTGTTTTTAGCCTACAACACAGTCCCAAGCAAATTGAAATTTTTCTCTTCTTAATCAACATGTAGCAAACTCTGCCCTGTAATAAATTCAGCTTTGGCACACTTGCCTTTTGGAGCAATAACGTGCCTCATATCTGGGGATATTTCTTTTCTTTCCATTGGTAGATCTCACTGATTTCTTATGCTTCTCTCCAGTGAGAGAATGGAAGTAAGTTTGGTTACAGCCCTTAGTTTCAGTGAGAATTAACATAATCTACAATGGCACTGTTCCCAGGGGAAGCCTTTGGCCAACATATTTTGGATCTGCAATACAGAAAGGTGACTGCAGCAAAGTTTTCAGAGGCACCATATAAATAAGAAAAAGAGAACAGTACTGTCATACACCATGGTTGGGGGGACACTAAATGGTTGTGGAAATAGTTCACTTACTGTACAGCTGCATGTAAGAGTTTTTATTTCGCAGCTGTGGAACTGGTCTCACACAAACTCCAGACTCACCTCACATGATGCTGTTGGTTGGTTCAGTGTAAGTGTCTCATTGATTTGCAAGGGTTTGTGTAATGCTTGTGACTCCAAAGGAATAAAGAACATTAACTCTAATGTAAGTCCTTATTATACAATGAGGAGAGTTTCAGCTTCTCTCACAACACTGTCTAGTATAAAAGCCCCCAAAATTTTCAGACAAGTAAGATTTGTCCTAACTTTCTACCTAGATAGTTTTCAAAAGAATGGTACAGTCTGGAAAAAAAAATCATAACATCAGTTATAAGCAAATCATAAGTCTCTAGATATTCAGTAACACTTAAATGTATTACTAAACTTGAAATGCATTTAAAATAAAGGTTCTTAAGCCAGCAGCATTTTGTGTCAAGATTTTCATAATCGCTCTCTCTAATAAAACTGGCTCTGTTACTCAGAATACTGAGAGGAGAACAAGGAAAAACACAAGCCACATTTTGTTCCCGGTCTGTCACAATTCCAGCACCTCACCAGTGTTTTTTCCCATTTACTCCTGTACAAGACTTGGATTTAACAAAGCAGATACATATGAGCTGAAAGCTCTCACTGAGCCAAGAAATCCCTGTACTTAACTGTAAGCAAAGTTAGGCTGGACCTCAGTGCTTGTTTTTTTTAAAGTTAAATGTGTGCCTAAGACCTTTACTGGATGAGAGCCTAATTGAATAAAATAGGGGATTCGAGTCTATCCCCTATAATCTTTCCCAAAATATTCACAATCTTTCTTCTCTAAACTATCTTTCCTGATACTGTTTACCTTGTCTTAGTACTAAATGCAACATGATCCCCTGAAAGTTCCACATGTCACTGGGCTTCATAATACTCAACACTGGATGGGATCCTCTGACATTTTGAGATTGCCTCTGTAGGTCATACTAAGCAAGAAGTTAAATTTGCAGTGCACTTAATTGCCAAGTAAGAAAATGAAGCATTGCTTCTATAAAAATAGTTGAATTCTGGATTAAGACCCCATAATTCCAGAAATAAGAAGCACATTCTTGGAAAAGTTCAAGAGGATTTTAGTTTAAAGACAGAGAGAAATGTTGTGTTCTATATTAGATTGAAAATGAAACATCAAAACTAACTTAGCAATCTTGACCCAAAAACCTGATACAAAAATTGGAAAGAGTGGTGAAGTCAGGACCATGCCTGGCTGATGGGAGTGCTGGGTAGCACTCCCCGGTCACTCTGATGATTGCTGGAAGGCCTTTTCTGAAACTGGATCATTTAACAGTCTTCCATTACTCTGAAAGATATTATGCAGTCTCCTTTTCATAAATTGAGTTCTAACACCTAAGTTGTTTTTTTCCTCACAGCTCTCACTGGAAAGCTGTTCCAGCACTCCGCTGCACCTTGTCTAAGTTCCACGCTAAATTTAATCATGACCAGGGGATAAATATTTATTCACATACTGGTGTTCCTCTTCATTTAAAGGCTGGTAGAGTGCTTTGCCTCATTAGTATTTGCACTTCTACTGTCAGCTGTTGTTGGTTTGTCTGAATCCCATATCCCCACATCTCCCCAGGCCAAGCAGATCTTGTCCTTTCTCTGTATTTGTGTTACTCCTCAGCTCCCTGCAAGTGCAGATGTATGACACAGTCAACTTTTTTGCCTTAAGTTTGTACTACTGTCATGTCAGGTTCCAGTCATTGCTTATGTGCTTTGGTTTGGTTTGGTTTGGTTTGGTTTGGTTTTTTGTTAGTTTATGGGTTTTTTTCCTAGTTTTGTTTGTTTGGTTGGTTTTTTTTTTGTTTTTTTTTTTTTGGTTTTTTTTT
>VWZF01005801.1:1438886-1449202 GCA_013396755.1 Sclerurus mexicanus
TTTTTTTTTTTTTTTTTTTTTTCTGATGCTGTTATAACCTTCAACCTACATTTGGACTTCTGGTGATATTTGTATGGCTGGAAAAAGCACACACTGCATTTCAGATTGCCTATTTGTACAGTCAGCAAAACTCCTCTTGAAGGCAACTTAAAGGCATCTTCCAGAAAGCAAACTTTTAAAGACAGATTAATTAGGGGAGATATATCTGAATAACTCTTGTCTGCATTGCATGAAAATTTGTTTCTCAAATTTGAAGACAGCAGTGAACTTCCATAGAAGTAGCCTACATAAGTCATTCAAGCAAGTTCTAGAAAGACAAACATTACCCCAAAGTAAATAAAAGTAATAAAGTTGGCTGTGGGACTTTTATAGAGGATTGTGATGTGTGACAATGTGAATAGACAAAGCATTAACTCTTTCTCAGGGGTGAATTTCTAATATCTGTGATATCTGATTAAAATCTGGTCACTTTTTATCTTGCTCTTATCAAAAGTGCTTTCCTGATTTTACTTTTTTTTTGTTTTGTTTGTGATCATAGGTAGAAGTCAACTGTTATTTCTCAGAGGTTCTTTGTTAGCTTCATGCCCTCCTTTGCCCCTGCCTTTCCAATTTTTTTTTTTTTTTCACTCTGCTATCTTTGTAGTAAAAGTGCAAACACCAGTTTGGCAAAGTTAATGCAAAAGATCATGCCAGCTGCTCAGATCTGCAGTCTTGATGCTTTTAACTTTATCCTCTTCCAAGGAAAAATGTTTTTCCAAGAGTTGGGGAATTATGAGTGTTTATTTAATGCTGATATTTATGACGTTTGCATAAGCATGTTTCTGGATGTTGTATTGTAGACTTTAAAAATTTCTGTAAACTCTAAGAGCTGTATTTTGTGCTTTAATAGTTTAAAATTTTTCAGTTAACTGAGATTGATGTTTCTTGGTGAGACCCTTGGGAAACTTGGATACTGCAGATTATTTGCCAATGACTTTTGTGCCCTGGCACTGAATGATCCACCCTGGCACAATGTTAGCATGCATTACGTCACCTTGGGATGCAAGCTACAAGACATGTAAAAGAATGCTTTATTCCTTGTCCTAAATTATTGCTGCACACTGTTCCCCAGCTCTCCCTTTTTACCTGAGCAGTGACTGTGCTGATATGAAGCTTTTCTTGACCAACTTTTTAGTATTTCATGGCTTTTCAAAGACTCATGTTCAAAGACTCAAAAACTGTTAATGATTACACTAAAGTTCTGGTCTCTCTTTGAAGGATATCACCTTTTTATTAAGTATGTAAAAGGGATTGTTCTTTAGTGGTTGTGAATTAGTGTGATTGTTCAGTAACTTTTTTTCCCACACCAGCTCTGTTCAATAGCTTTTGTTCATGGTCTGGAAGCACTAATAATCTTCAGTGCAGTTGTGTAGTTAAAGTAGTATATGCAGTAACTTTGCCTCAGTCTTCACTAACAAGTGTTCTAGCTACACCAGCCCAAACCACAGAAAGCAAAGGCGGGGACTGGGAGATTGCAGAACTACCCACTATAAGAGGAGATCAAGTTCAAGATCATCTAAGTAGCCTAAACGTATACAAGTTCACAGGATCTGATGAGATGCATCCACAGGTCGTGAGGGAACTGGCAGATGAAGTGGCTAAGCCACTCTCCATCATATTTGAGAAGTTGTGTCAGTCTTGTGACATTCCCCCTGGAAAAAGGGATACATAAATTCCACTTTTAAAAAGGGAAGTAAGGAAGACCCAGGGAACTACACGCCGGTCAGTGTCACCTCTGTGGCCAGCAGCTCCTCCTGGAAACTATGCTAAGGTACACAGAAAACAAGGAGGTGATTGCTGACAGCCAACATGGCTTCACTAAGGGCAAACTGTGCCTGACAAATCTGGTGGCTTTCTATGATGGGGCTACGATGGTGGTGGATGAGGGAAGAACAACTGTTGTCATCTACTTGGACTTGTGCAAAGCATTTGACACTGTCCCACATAATATCCTTCTCCCTGGAGAGACATGGATTTGATGGATGGACCACTCTATGGATAAGGAATCAGCTGATGGTCCTACTAAAAGAGTTGTGGTAAACAGCTTGATGTCCAGGTGGAGACTACTGATGAGTGGCATTGCACAGAGGTCATAAGTATTTGGACCTGCACTGTTTAACATCTTTGTTGGTGACATGGACAGTGGGATTGAGGGCACCCCCAGCAAATGTGCCACCAGCACCAAGCTGTGAGGTGCATTTGACATACTGGAAGGAAAGGATGCCATCCAGAGGGATCTGGACAGGCTTGAAGGGTGGGCTTCTGTCAACCTCATGAAGTTCATGAGGCAAAGTGCAAGGTTCTGCACATGGACTGGGGCAATCTCAAGCCAAACACAGGCTGCAAGGAGAATGGATTGAGAGCAGCCCTGAGGAGGACTAGGGGATGTTGGTTGATGAGAAGCTCAAGGTCACTTGGTAATGCACACTCACAGCCCAGACATCCAACCGTGTCCTGGGCTGCATCAAAAGAAGTGTGGCCAGCAGGTCAAGGGAGGTGATTCTGCCCCTCTACTCTGCTCTTGTGAGACCTCACCTGGAGTGCTGCATCCAGCTCTGGGATCTCCAACATAAAAGGACATAGACCTGTTGGAGAGAGTCTAGAGGAGGTCAGAAGATGATCAGAGGGCTGGAGCACCTCTCCTGTGAAGACAGGCTGAGACAGCTGAAGTTGTTTAGCCTAGAGAAGAGAAGGCTCTGAGGAGACTTTAGAGCACCTTCCAGTACCCAAACAGTCTTTCAACAAGAAATTTGGAGAGGGACTTTTGACAAGAGTATGTACTAATAGGACCAGGGGCAATGGCTTTAAACTGAAAGAGGGCAAGTTTAGATTAGGTATTAGGAAGTAATTCTTGGCTGTGAGGGTGATGAGGCACTGGAACAGAGAAGCTGTGGATACCACATCCCTGGAAGGCCAGGAACCTGGTCTAGTGGAAGATATTCCTGCCCAGAGTAGGAGGATTGGAACTAGCCTGTTTTTAAGGTCCCCTTCAACTCAGCCTATTCTATGACTCTGTCATTCTATCAATGTAAGCAAAGGCGATCCTGTAATGTATTAAGATACTTGTACTCCCACCTATAGTATTAATGAGCCTGGTCTTGGACTGTTGTATAAAACTAGGGGGCTCCTCTTCAAAAAAGAAGACAAAGTATCTTCTAAAATCTCTCCAACTCTGTAAACTTGGTCTTGAAGGGAAGAATTAAGAACTAAATGCACTATTCAGTTAAACAAGGAAAAGGGCAAAAAGGTGATTTGACATTAGGTGATAAGAAACTGAAGAAAAAAAGTATTTCTGAGGGTAGATTAATTTCTGTAGAACAGCAAAATACAGAATGCCAGTGCTTCCAAGATGGTTTTAGTTCTGAGTTCTGTTTGGTCTAAAAATATGATGCATTTGAAAAAAAAAAAAAGAGAAAAAAAGGCAAAGCAGCAAAAAAAGAAAAGAACAATGAATTAAGGGATCATTTAGCTTGATAGGTTGTGTTATTTCTCTCTTCTAAAGTTTCAAAATAAGACTAGCAATTTTAATTTTTTTCAAAAAATTGCTCAAACAGAATTGATAGACTAAATATGGAAATAATTGGTTAAGAATCTCTGGAATTCCAATTTGGGGGAATATAATAGTTCCTTTAACCTCTAAAATAAATTCAGTATACATTTTAACCCTTGTACTATTCTCAGACATGGTCTCCTCTCAAAGCAAAAAAGGAAAGGCCCATTAATTCAGTGGAAGGTGGACTGGACCTAAAAACTTTCAAAAGGTACAAGATGCTGTGTGTTAATGCTCTGTATATTTGCGGTTCAATTCTGTAATAAGCATTCAAGAAAATCGTGCAAACAGTTGGAAAAATAAATATAACTGACATTTCTCTCAAATCGTCATGGAATGCACTCCAGCTGTATTTATTATACACATTTTCTTCATGTGCTATGTGCTTGCATTCTTTTGTGATGAACGATGTTGCCGTGTGTTGGAGTTTTCATGCTATCTCTCTTGTTTGAATCAGGAATGTGCAGGAAGTTGTTTGAGGACAAAATACTGTAGGACCTCTTGTCATAATTTTTGAACTTGTAACATTGAGCTGAGCAGTGGCTGAATGGCTTGGTTTAGGAGAGTTCAATGGAAGCAGAACACAGTCTGCTAATGTTAGTAGGGGACTTGTGCCTTGCTGCCCATTTTGCTGTGTCTACAAGAATTGAGGATCAGAACTCCATCTGTCATTGTCTGACTTTTCATTTGAAGTCTTTGGACATGAATTTTACCTTTATGATAAGGTAAATTGTGAGCCTGGGCCATGCCTAATACTTCTAGACACTACAGCAGCAGCAAATAAAGCATTACCATGAATCACTGCAGCTCCATCGAAACTAATAAAATTGGCTGCCACCCAAATCTGGAGAAGCATTTCAATCTAGGGAGGCCTCTGACTCCATCAGGGAGCATACAAGAAAGCAAGCTGATCTTGTGGTATGCAGCCAATGTAAAGATCCAGTTTCAGAAAGGGAAAGAAATGATACAACATGTAATGCCATAAAAGCCATATGCCATCACACAGGATATTACTCACATGGCACAGATCTTCAGAGTGACATAGACATTGATTGTTATTTTACCCTTATGTTGTCACTACTATGATGCTAGACTTACAGGAAAAGTGATAAATAGCATGTAGTTTGAGTTTAATAAGAAAGTTTCCAAGAAATACAAGTTCATTTGTGGGGAAACCTTTCTGTTTCTGATTTCTCCTGTGATTGCAGTTTTCTCCTAAAAATGTTGAATTTTGAAACTCGTTGCATATTTTTTTCCTTCAATGGAAACAAGAAATGAACTAGCATCCCAAATCTTTTCCTAGATGATCCTCTCTCTTTCTTAGATGTGTGCTGTTACCACTTGGCCAGCATTGCTTTCTGATTTTATTTGACCTCTCTCTCTTGCATTCCTGGCTGCACAGTGGCTCGCTTGGAGATTGTTTCCTTCTTTGACCCCAGTGAAAGGCAGTGGTTAGGAAACTTTCCTGGGATGTGAATGCAAGAACTTCAGCTCTTTGAGAAAGGTCCAGCTCTCCCACTACTGGGCAAGTGCTGTAATCACTGAGCCATTATGCAGGATCTGCACTTTTCCTGTTCTCTGTGATGAAGTCAGTTCCAACATTTCCTTCTCCCATGATCTCAGTGCTAAGGGTAAACACTCTGAGAAAGCATGATGGACCATCCTTAGGGATGCACCCTTAGGGATGCATGTAGAATTTAAGGCCCTGTCTGCCTGAATCTAGATTAGAAGAGACCAGAAGATGAGGTGCCTGGATCACTCTCCAGGCTGGAAGGACATAGTGTTGTGCTCACCACACATGCAGTCACTGCAGGAACTTTCAGGATGGTCACAATGTGCTGACCGATGGAGACACCCGGGAGTTTGGGTGATTTAACTCTGGATCACTCTCAGGGAGATATGCAGAATTCTAGTAGAAAACTTGTAGTAGTAGAAAAACTGTAGTAGAAAACTTTTAAGCCATGTCTGTAACATGATCTGTAACACTCAATAAAGTGTTGTAAAGTACCCAAATGAGCTCTGGGAGAGTAGATTTGGGTGTAGTGGATTTTGATGGCAAATAGACCTGGAAGGTGACTGTGCAGCCAGGGTGACTTTGCTGATGCAGTAGAAGTAACATTATCAGAGAAACTATATGCTTGAGTCTCTAAGAGGGGCTGCCTTCACAGTAGTCTGTCCAGTTAGTAGGACAAAGTACAATGACTGTCATAATCAGAGGATGGATGTTCATGAAGCAGAGATGAGATGGTGCTCAAATGATGGTTGAGGGTCATGTAACTTTTCTAATTATTCAGGTTATAACCAGCATCTCTGTCCATTTCTGAGTGCTTTTACCAATAAGTTTAAAACACATGCTCATATACATCTAGGATGCTTTAAAACCAAGAATGAAGACAAAAAACTTCCTGAGATCCTTGGGAAGGCATGACTTAGGCACTTGCAAACTCAGCCTTTTCTATGGAGGAAAAATGTAGACGTATTAGTGTGGCACTGGTCTCTGCCAGACTCTTCTTGGAACAATGATTCAAAGCCCTTGCTGTTTCCAGGGAGAAAGAAAATAGGGATGTTTTCTACAAAAATACATTCTTTGCTCTGTACATAGATATGATGTGGGATCCAATGTCAACTGGAGCATGAGTCATGTACTCCACATGCCTTATAGCGGGGCAGTGAAGTGCTGGCTCATGAGTCATCAGCTTCATGTGAGTGGGCAGTCAAATCCTGCATAAACTGATTTTTCTGAGACATTTCTAATGGGCAAACATAGGATGGGCAAATTATTTTGGTTTTGTTTGTGCTTGCTGCAGCTTCAGCCTTGGCCGAGGCCCCATGTTATGAGGCCTGACATAGCCTACAAGTTTTATTTTCTGTCATTCCAGCTTTGACATGCTTGTCTAGAGAAGTTTCATCATCTGCTTCTCTGTAAGCAGTTTTTATTTTCTTTTCATTACAAGTGAAACAGGCAGTGAATGGGAATAGCAAACTTAAAAAATAAACTGTACTATTTCTTTTTCTGTTAGTGCTGCTTTGGCACCAAACTATGCTTCTGGAGAGTCTTAAATTTAAAATATGTATTTACCTCTTCACTAGTTCTCATTTTAGTGTCATTTGATGATAGAAACTAACTGTAATCCTCTGCCCTTCTGTTTCAAAACTTCACCCAGCACTTCATACAGCCACAGAAATCCTGCCACTTCTTTTTTTGAGACAGGGGTCCCGCTGCAGCCAAAATACTCTCAAGTGAATTTCACAGGAGCCATGCCCTACTTGTACTCCTTTCTGTCAGGGTCATATATGGTTCATTTGCTTCCTCCGCATTTACATGGAACTGGACAGAGATGGTACTTTGCTTCCTTCCATTTTTCTCTGGCCCTTTGGTATGTGGCTCACAAGGAGCACAAAAATGGCAACTTTCCGAGTTATAAGAGAATGACAGCCAGCCCAAGCTGGACTGGATGAGACTTCTCAGCACTGCTCCTTGGGCTTGGCATCTCCCAGAACAACAGCCGTGCTCTGCTGCCAGCTGTCACTGCTGCCACTATCTCAAAAAGCAGCGTGTGCACCACAATGCCTGCTTTAAAGTGGAGCTCCCCCGTGGCTCACTCAACACTTTGTTGCATTTGAAAGCTGCTAGCAACAAGCATTTTTTTAAAGCTTTCTCTTAACATAAAAATCAGTATCCGGTGCACCTTTCCCTCCGAAAAAAAACCCCAACCAAACCCAAACCAAACATGAAGACCACTACTAAGAGCAGACTGCTTGCAATGCGTGTCAATCCGAACGAGGGACACCGTGGATGTGGAGGTGCCCACAGCCCCTTCTTCTTGCCTGCGGTTCGACTGCACGCACACTGTGCCTGCACACAGGAGCCAGTGTCCTGCAGGGACACCTGATGCAGCAGGATCAGGCTGCTAATAAATAATCCTGCCTGTCCCTCCCCAGCTTCCGAGGGCCTCACGCCCTGCCCGAACAGTAGTTTCTCGGACACCCTCCGTTTCGGCAGAACTGCGGCGCAGCCGCTGCTTCCCCCGCTCCCTCCCGCTCCCAGTATCACATTTCAGCCGGGGCGGGGTCCGGGGGGGATGGGGAAGGTTGGGGCGACGGGGGATCCCCGCGGACGGGATTCTCCGTGGGGAAACACGCTTCCCGAGGNGGCACAGGGAGGGAGGCTCGGCCCGGCTCGGCTCAAAAGGAGGGGTCGGCAGCCCGTACGGCGCCCCCCTTGCACACCCCTCTGTGCTGCCCCGCACCATGGCGCTGTCCTGGAGGAGCTGGCTGGCCAACGAGGGGAGCAAGCACCTCTTTCTGGTAGGGGCAGCCCCGAGGGGGTCCCCTGAGCGCGGCTGCCCCGCGGGGAAGGCTCAGGACGGGGGCTGCGGGCGGCCCCGCGGGTGCGGGAGCTGCCGCGGGAGCCGCTGCCGTGCCCTGCGGGATGCCCGCACTCTGGAGCGATGTGCTCCGTGCGCGGATGGCAGAAGGATGCCCGCGGGTGCCGTGGCCCGGCCGTGCTCGGCACACGCCGCGCGTGTGTTAGCCCTTTGTTAGGCTCTCTTTGGGGAAGTTCGCGGGAGAAGATGCAGCTCCTTGGAGGTCAAGTTCTTCCTGCCTTTGTCTCTTTGTTGCCGGTTTTTATTCTTCCAGTATTTTCAAATATCCAACTGAAGGTTTGGGGCGGTATTTTGTGTGTGGGGGCTTCACCAGCTCTCTTTTAAGTCATAAAGTTTTGTGAAGCTCGATGGAAGTGCAGGTTTCATATGTAGGGGCTGTTCCTTTTAATATTTAAAATTAATATACTAAGTGCTTGAAGCTTGTTTTCCCATTCCATTTACGTATTTTTATGAAACTACAGACCTATGAGTTTTATGAATGAAACTAACACTGAGAAGTTTGCACATGTAACTTTCACTTACGATGTCTTGTTTCTGTTTCATTTCAGTTTTTCTGGCTCTCCCTCAATGTATGGTTCTTCTGGAAAACCTTCCTGCTCTATTACCAAGGGCTGCAGTATTATTATTTGCATCAGATGTTGGGGGTGAGTGACCCGGACAGTATTTTTTGCCCTGGAAATTGGGATGTTGGGAGATGGGAAAGGGGCAGAATGCATTTGCTAATCAAAGATGACACAAACTGTTAACCCTTCAAAGTGGGGAAAGATGAAGTAAGAAGTTACTGGAATACTTCTGACAGTTATTTAGAAGTAGAAGGTGAACACTGTTGAGAAGTCAAGTCAAGTGTGGGACAGCTATTCTTCCCCCTCCTCTCCTCCTTCCTGGTGTTCCCAGATGCAGACAGACTCGAAGGAACACAAACATGCCCAACAGATGCCTGGAGCTCCACTTTTCATCATCAAAACATTAGCCAAGCTATGGGCTCATGACGGAAAGTTCTTTCTAGTACACTGTGATATACATATTTGCTGAAGGACTTCCTTTAATAAGTCTTAGTTCTTTTTAGTTTTTGTCATTCTCATAGGTTCTCCATTCTGTGTAAATCACTGTAATCTATAGAATTTTAGTTTTGTTTTCTGATAATAAATTCTTGGATTCTGAATGGTTTATTGAGGATTTGAGTATTTTGATTTAGGCAGGGCAATATCCACCACCACCAAGTGAACCCAAAAAGATAATTTGGAGAAGATGGATACTGGTCTGTCTGAGGAAGTTATCCACAGCTACACCATTGCAATTGCTTGAAAAATACTTTTGATAAAAATTTCTCTTTTTTTTCTTTCTCCTCATGGTTCATTCAGATGTGTTCAAGCATGAATCTTAGCAAAGGTAATGCAAAAAAGAAGGAAATGAAAATACTTAAATCCTTCATGCTGATGGCTTTCTTGTCAGAAAAAGCATGAAAATATGTTTAATTTTACCTTAATTTCTAATGGCTCTGCAGCCCAGTGTATCCATTTGAAAACTCTGTTAGTTCCTGACAGAGCAAGTGGGTTGTTTGTGAAGCAAATCTTCTTGGGTAACATGTTGGGCCAGATTGTCAGCTGGTATCAATCAGCAAGTTTTTCTCAATTTGGATGACTTATCTGCCTTGTACCAGCTCATCATCTGGTCTCTTTCTTTGTTTGTTTTCTTATACTTCAGAATCAAAGACACATACAAAGTAACTTCATGTGTGTTCAGAACCTTTGAGATGATTCAGGCAACAGATTCCTTGTTTTGGTCAGGAGATGAGGACCAAGAGGCCATGCTTTTGAGTTTGTCTAATTGTATCTTCAACTGTGGGGAAAAAGCACCACAGAAATTTAGATACTTTTTAAAATGAGGTGGAAAGTGAAGAGCTAAGTCTAAAATATACTTTTGGTCAAAGTCCTGAAAGTAATTTTAAAATTTTGAAAATATTGAAGACTGTACAATGTTCATGCAATTCACTTTTTACAGTTTGTTTGGATATAATCAGTAGAGCCCAAAGTTAGCTTTCTCCCTCCTCTTCAGTATATTTGTGTATGTTTATTAATCATATGGGAAAACTGAACCCAGTCTAGATTCTTCAAAAAATGGCATATGCATGCCTATACTACAGCTGCTTTTACCCTTTACAGGGATTTTTTTGCCCCTTTTCATGAAAATTGAGTCCTTTTTCCATGTGGTTAACAAAAAATGCCAAAAAGAAATGACACTTTTTGATTACAAGAAGTTTCTCTTTTTTTTAGTGAGGTCTGCTAAGGAGGGTTTATTTCCCTGTTGCCCCCTGCCCTCTGCTCCCCCCCCCCCCCCCC